>UXGD01003359.1:0-20818 GCA_900474315.1 Torymus auratus | reverse complement strand
ATTTCATACAGAAATATATTAAGTTTAATATAATATGCAATTGAAATTGACATATAATCGAAATGAAAGTTAGGTATATAACTGGAATTTTATAACAATGTAACTTGAATAATGTAAAGTACATTAAATTTCATACATAAAAATGTTCTTATATTCAAGAAACTTTTAAGGTACAAATTTACTGAATTTTAAGAAAAATGCAACTGAAGGTAATTTAATATACAAATACACTAGGTTGAATACAAAAATAATAAAATTTCGGCACAAGTATAAATAAATGCGAAATTTGAAATTTGATTTTTTCCGCCATATATGTGCCGCCGGCGTGAGTCTAGTTAGCGCGCTGCCGCTATGTGGCGGAACCCTTCCCTGTGGCCTCACGTACCTAAGTAAGCCGGCTCAAGGGGATATAGCGGCGCGTCGCTTACTGCCTCGTCTGTATGCCTCGACAACCGTTATCACTCGAACATCTTAAAATGTTGTTATTTTCAAGACAAGACAAGATTCTTTATACTACAATCTTGATATGGTATCAAAAACTGTATATAAATATTGTATCAATTATTGTCTTGAATATTGAGGCAAGCTAATACAATATCAAGATTAATCTCGCTATATCGTGGAGCCCTAAGAAAATTGGCCATTAGATTCAAAATCTACAATTTACAAGAACTTATACCATCAGCTGCTTTCAAATCTTAATATGCCTATTAGTAAATATAGATATTGTAACTATCACAATATCACATTTTATCCTTAAACATATCAAATAGTTGTATTTCAAATAGATAAATACGTTAACAGTAACAATATTCTTCTCTCAGTGTAGATTATGCAAAAATAAAATAAAAATGGAATATCTTACGGTAGAAAAGATTAATCAAGGATATATTTTTCCGAACTTCATTTAAGTTACAAAAAGTACAACAATGTATTCAATAATGTTTCCATAAATTGCCACACAAACATTACTGCAATGTGGAAGTACGAATGAGTAAACTCCTATGCAACTGGGAAGGTCGGTTGACGTTGGTACAAAGCGCATGCGCAGAAGGAAAGCGGCTAGCGTCGCGCGAACGAGAAAGAACTACTCCTGCAGACACGCGCGATGCGACACCCTCGTCTTCGTGATGTAGAGTCCCGCCCCTTTTTTGCGCGAAATACCGTGAGCGTGACGGTTGCCGGGCGAAAGTTATATCTCTGTCTTTCCTACCACCCCTTTTCTCTTTAGGCCACGCGCTGTTCCGCGTATGTTTCAGGTGAGAGCAACGAGAGGGGGGAGAAAGAAAGACAGAGAGAGAGAGAGAGAGAGCGAGAGAAAAAATAATGACTAGTCCAGTGTTCAACTAATATTTGCCGGAGCTCGCTTGCGCGCGACTTTTCCGCTTTGAAAGAGAATCCTCGAGTTTGCCTCTTTGTCCGCTGCAGCGGCGGCTTGTTTAATATGCAAGAAAAAGAGAGTAGCTGCAACAGTGTCAAGATGACCCCGTCGCCGTGTTTTCCCTCTCTTCGCGCTCGCGCCGTCGGAAGACGGGAAAAATCGCGCGTCTTTCTTGGGTCCCCTCGCGTTGGCAGCCCTCCTCGTCGCGCTTTTTCATCTCATCTTTTTTTTCGTGACGCTGAAAAATGTAAGATTTGCTCAGCGCAAACGTCGCACTTTCTGCTTTTTCGAATTAAGCGAGAGGCAAAAGTCGCTCGCGCATATAGTCTTACGTCTGACGTCGGTCTCTTTGCGCAGAACTTCAGATTTTCCGCTTATCTGACCTCGTTTCCGCGATATTCCACGGGGATAATGGATGCGGATGAGCGCTCCTATAGCGCATACGCCCTCACTCGCACACAGCTTTTTCTTGAGCGACTGTAATATGTGCAATTTAATGGCTTTACAAAAGATGAAAGAAAGACAGGTGATTAGTTTTGTTTTGTTTTTTACGAGAGCGCGACTTTTTGCAGTTTCTGCAGTTACAGGGTTTGTCTTGTAAGTGCTCGACAATTGACCTGAAATTTCAAAGCTCCTGTGTGTTGCAACTGTTCTTTGAAAAAGTCTTTTAGTTAAAACTGAGAATAAAGTGAACACTTTTTCATAACTTTAATTGTATTAAAAAGCTGTTGATGTGATTTCTTATTGTGAGATACCATTGATATTGTATATATACGAATTAACCTTCTTGAAGTTCTTTTTATTTTAGCTAATAAAAAATTTTCCAGTTATAGAGCTATTACTGTCATTATCATGCATCATGTGTAATTTGAAAGTTTGAGATGTGAAAAGGTGGAAGCATTAAAAAGACTATTTAAATTTCGACAGTTTTATTCAACATATGCAAAGTAAAGTTGCTAATTATAGCAATTACATTTAAAACTACCATCTGGCTGCAAACTACATGTTCTGAACTTGAAAGTTAATACACACCTACCAGCGTATGTAGATTTTGGATACAAGTGCGATATTATCGACTTTGCTTGGTCTTGTAAAAAACATCAGTAATTTGTTGTAGTATTTTCCATATACGTTCAGATATACAGTGGAATTTATTAAATTTCAAGGTAAATACATGTTTGTATATTTTATAAATTGAAATAACTTTCCCTATCGACACGATACTGTTATTACTTTCAAATACCACCGTTCAATTTACGCGTGCACAAAAGACATATCAAAAAAAGATAGAAAAAAAAGAGTTAGATGGTACACTAAAATATTTGACACCGCTATTCAATCTCACTTTAACCATCAAACGGCAACAAAAAAGCAATGTCACGCCGCGGCCTCCGCTCGCACAAAAGGCCGCAGCAGCATCGCGCTTCGAACGCTGAAAGAGCGGGAATTTCACGCGTGTCGCTTTTGAATGAGAAAAAATAATCACGCGGCCGATCGCAAAGGGCGAAATGTACTTTTGATAAAGTTTCGAGGAGCGCGCCCGCGCGTGGGGGGGCTGGCTGGCTGGGCGACGGCTCTATCGCGAGCCGAGCACGATGGGGAGCACGCAGACGACGAGCGGGGGAGCCGGTGAGCGCGGGTGACCAGGGATGCGCTTGGTGGCGAGGCCGAAATCGAGTTAGCCAAATTAACCATGAAATAGACTCCCTCCGCCCCTGTAGTCTGTCTCGCTCGCACCCCGCATATATATACGCGCCTGCGTGTGTACACGCTGCTCTGCGGGTTGTATAGTATAGGTATATATATACCTCGTTTCGCTGGCGATCCACATGCTGTATGCGGCTATAGCGAGTGTATAGGGCGTAGGATTTGTTTTGGGTTTTGTGTTGCAGACAGGTCGACTCATATATAGGTGTGCGTTTTTTTTTCGACCAAGTCTTCTTAATGGAGTGAGAAATTCGATTTTTGCTGTATAGTTTTAAAGAAATGAAAAGAAAATGTAATATATTTTATTGCAGACATTACATGTAAATCAAATACTTATAGTTGTTACACCCGTCTTGAAACCTTTCGTTATTTTATATAGGTAAATTTTCAGGGGCTCAGTAGTCTAGTCGCGTTCTGCATTGCCGACAGAGCCAAACCTTCCAAATCCTGCGGAAGTGTGCGCAAAGCAAGATTCATTAACTATTAAGAAATTTGCATTTAGACTAAAGTAATTGGTGGATTTCATACAAAACTTGAAATTTTGTATTGTATATAAGTGAACGATATTTTTATTTAGAAGTTGTACAAGTTGAAGCAGCACACAAGGTGCCTTCTCGCTGGCGTGATTCATGGTCGATCAAGGTGATCCCATTGACAAATACGATAGACACACGGCTGTTCGCGCGCCCTCCTCTCTCATTAGTGGGCCGCTTTGAACTAAACCGCCCACGTCATGACAAACTAGATTAATTTCTCTCTCTCCCTCTCTTTCTCGCGGCTTTCTTCGATCGTTTATTACGAAATTACAACTGTCAGGGATGTTTTGTTTTCTTTCGCCCTCGCAATAGCGCGCGTCCCTCTCCCTCTCAGCCTCAATTTTTTGATTAGTTTATAGCCGAATTTGAAACGGAAACAAGCCGAGGAGAGAGAAAGAGAGTTTTATAAGCCGCGCGCGCGTGCGTGCAGCCTCTTTACGGCGCTGTAATTTCGCGCGGACTTTGGCCTCAGCGACGACGTCGGGATTGAAAATTAAATTGGGCGCATTTTGCCGTCTCTCGAGGAGCGTCTGCGCGCGCTTTTATGTGTATGTATGCATAGTGGAAAAGGGACGAGATGAGGTCCTGGTAATAATGGCTTGCTGATTAATATGCAAAGCCTCTTCCAAGACTGTTTTATTGAAATCTAATATCTTTTAGCAAATGCGGTTACCTTAGAGTTTATCTAATAAAATATTTTTCTAAATTTCAAACATTTTTTAAGAAAATATTTAGATTATACGGATAATGAAGATGACTATTATAGAATTTTCTAAATGATTTAAAATTTTTAGCAATTCCAAAATTATTGTATGCACGCTTCAAATAAAGTATTTTTGATATAATACTGTATCGAATTTTACAGAATTGTGTAAAATAATTTTTCAAAAATACTCAAAATTAAATGCCTTCTCATATTCTATTAGTGTAGTTTTATTATAATCTAAATTGTCGAAAAGATTCCTGAAAAAAATTTTTATTTATAATTAATCAATAACAACATACAACGCCTTAAGAAAAGTCGAGCGAACATCCTTCATTACTTCCCCTCATGAAAATCAGAAGACCATAACTAAGAGCGCACACGCGCGCATCAGCCGCACCTTGCAACCAATATTCATCGACGCTCCCCCCTCCCTTTCTTTCTCTTTCGCTATAGAGCTCATATCGTCCAAGCGGACAGGGCAGGAAATCGTTGATTTACTGAAAATAATCAGAAGCGCTCGCTTGCTCGCTATCCAAAATCAAGCAACGCAACGCCACCCTGAAACTATGCATCCTCTACCTACCGGCGTATATGCACATCTGTGTGTGATACATCTTTCAAGTAGTTTGAACGAGCGCATGCAAAACAAAGGAAGCAATGTGTAGAGAGAAAGAGAGGGAGAAGCGAAACAGAGGAAGAGAGCGGGAACGAATATGAAGAAGGACCGAGAGAGCGAGGAGCGCGCGCGCCGCGTTTATAACTCACGTCAGGCAGGTAATTAGCCGCCTTTTGCCCAGCTGTAATGGACCCGCGAGCGCGAGTAGAGCGCGAGGAGACCCTTAAGTTATTTAAATGAACTGGTAACCCATGTCCACGCGAGGAGCCACGAGGCAATATAGAAAAAGCATTTATATAAGGGACTATTTCGGGGGCGCGCTCGCGCGAAAGCCGTTTCAGCCATTGCGGTGGGTCTCGGAATATATATAAGCGATTTTTACCTTTTACTCGGAACGCGCGCGCTGAATAATTACAACTGGCAACTCTTTCTTTTGCGCATACGAACGAGCGGAGCGATGGGTCATTGCGCGGGGGCGACAAATTGCGAGCGGGAGGCACGCGTACGCGTCGTCGGCCGCATATCCTCTCGTTGAGGAAGATTGATGCACACGTAGAATGTTGCGCTCGGTGCGTTGATTTTTTGGAAATCTCCGGCTGTCAATGTCGATAGATTACTTGCGTATTCTCGAGTACCGAGAGGAGATTGCAGGGAATAGTTTCTCTACCGAGGAATGTATATGAAGTGAAAATAATAATTTCAGTTTTCCATTATCTTATTCGTTATAGTGAAACAAACAATTTTCAATCAAAGAGTGTTGAATTAAAAGTAAATTTTCTTACATAATAATAATATGTCATTTTATTTTTATAAACAATGAAAGTAGAAAATTCGTAAACAAAAACCTTATTTCAAGTTGGTAAAAGTGAAAATGAAGAGCATAAAAGATTGCGCCGGTGATTGAATTTCGATGGAATTCAGGGACAGGTCTAAAGGGCCGATATTGATTTTATGTTGAGCTGCAAAAGTGTGATTTGAATTTTGATTGCGGGGCCGGGAAAGATCGCGTAACAGGATAGTGCACGCTTTGCCAGGCGTACAAGGGCCCTCGAAGCGACGCTTACTCGACTAGAAAATTGAAGGAATATACGTTTTAAAGGCACTAAATCGGACGTCGCCCGCACTATGCTCGCTCTTCAACTATACTGCCTATCTGTTTTTATCTTGTCGCCTCGTTTTCTTTCTTCATTTGTACTCTACCAAATAATAATTATAACGAAAACAACCAAACTATAGTTTTTTCACTTTTATATTATTTTAATCGTTGTGAAATAATTCTGACGGAGTATATATAATATCCCTTTTTCCTTTTTTATTTTATTGCATCGAAGTTTGCAGCGTAGAAACTGAAAATAGCATTCCATTGAAAAAAGGGCGTATAACTGCTATGGTTTAAAATAGATTTTTATTCTCTATTTTGGTGTCGGTCCTAGTCCATGCAAATTAAACACCATGTAGCGTGCGCACCGAAAGTTGATTAACAAGATAAAATATACTATCCGTGAAAAATAGTCAAACTCGAGTCTTGCATCCTTTTATCTGATGAATAGTAAAACACTCTCAACTCTCCTAATAATATGCATCGCCTCATTCCTCCAGCTCGCCCGGTCCCACCCATTAAAAATTTAAAGCGTCCCCCGCTCGCTGCCCTCACTACACTTTCGCCTCTCTTTCTCTCTACCTACCTCCTTTCGCGTTGCGCGCGCGCGAAAACAAGAAGAATGCAGAAGAGAGGACACGAGCCGGCCTTTTGTGCTCTCTCGCGAGAGCGCGCGCGAACGATATCCTAGTCGTCGTCCGGCGCGATTACGATCTTCGACGTAGTATAATTCGATAATGATACGCGGCTATAGATTTTATTAAGGAAACATGCTAATTCACCGTTAGTCGCCAGCGGAGATGACTATAATCACGCGCGCGCATGGGGATACCGGAGAATGGGTATTAAAACATCACCGGGGAGCTTTTGCACAGGTACCGAGAGAGACAGAGGGAGAGAGAATTTTTTGAACCCACCGCACAGTTCTCCTCTGCCTTTATTTTGCTCTTCATGTATCGCGTGACGTCGCCAGCCCTGCCCCTGTCAACCCGGCCCAACAACATCAGTTTTGCACATTTTTGGGCCGGAATTTTCTTCGCCCGCTCTTCTTTTGGGACCTTCTCCGGATAACGCTTCAACCTGTAATCTACCAAGGGACTTTATGCTAAATACTGTTATCCGTTTGTGAGCCTACGCCGTACTTAGGGGACGATTTTTTATTCTAAATAAGATAATATTTTAAAAAAGTGTGTTTAAAAATGTGTGCCCTGCGTTCTATTTTTCGAGCGTTAGAGCATTAATTACAGATATTATTATACTGATTAACTAGTAAGTAGATAATGAGAAGATGAATATAGGGAGTTTGGCGATCTATTATTTTTACTATATTTTAGGAAAAAATAGACTGAACACTAAATAAAGTATTAAGATATAATATAAACTTGATTTAGCTAATAATTCATGAAAAACATTCACATACCTTTTTTGGAATTCTAATTATATGATGCTGTGTACGTTTAGATAATGGGATTTTAATAATCCGTATGGATAAGAGAAACTGCACATAGAATGTAAATACTCACAGTATACTTATCTCGACTGTAAGTATAAGTCTCAAAATTATAGTGCCACCAAATCTCAGTTTTGTTGGTGCATAAACCTCTCTACTTATAAAGCTATCATTTGTGAAGAATTTATTTCTACGTTTGAATGTACAATTGTCACGCAATTTGCGCATCTTTGGCATCTCGCATCTTCTTTTTTTCGATAAAGACTTATTCTGATAACTTTGTTATTTCGTTTCGCTTTCTCTAAACAAAACCGATTAACAGTTTATTGAGTATTTTCTTCTATTGATTTTTTTATTATTTTGCCCAAAAAATTTATGTTTTTAAACAAATATTGTATAGGTTCAAACAAATTTATTCTCAAAGACATAGTTACATAATTTGCCTTCAGCGCACTCTGGCGCTCCTTGATTATCAAAAGCTAAATAAATCTCATTTTAGTCAAATTTTAGTTAAATCATCTATACCTACTATTAATTTATTTATTATTTGATTAAATTAATTATTGATCCCAAAAATAAAATGTTATAAAACTTTTGGGACGGTACTCATTATTTTTCATGATTATATTTTTACGCCATACATCTCAAAAAAAGTTTTTAAACATTTTTCGTCTCGAAAATTTTGTTCTGCGTTCCAAAAGTTCCTTTTTAAAAAATAAGCAATGGAATCTTTATAATAAATCCATTCTTATAAAATTAATTCTAAAAAAAATCTTAAATCCATAGTAAAATAAACCAACACACCTCAATCGCAATAAAAGCGACATAATAAACGAAACAATCTGCACGGGCCATTCTCATATCTTTAATTATTGAGCAGCCCACAAAAGAAAGTACCGACCGCGTGGTCGTTTAAGCGGTGCGCGAGCCAAGGTGTTCGTCGTTAAATGCCGCTCTTATTTGCGCTCGAGTCCCGCTTGCGTGCATTTTTCTCTTCGGACACTATATACGGTCGGGGCAAAAACTGCGGGCTGATTATGATGAGTGAAGTGTCGTTAGGTAAACTCGCGCGAGGTGCACCGCAGAACTGCCTGTTGATGCGCGCCTCTCTCGCTCGGACCCCGAACACACCCACTATTCGACACACGTTGCTCGCTCGTTCGCTCGCTTCTTTTTTATCCTTCGCTGCATGCTTTTTCCTGCCTTTTTGTATTCGCTGCTCTTTCTTTCGCGGCTGCACTGTCTAGTGTGTTGTTCGTTCTTCTTCTTTTCGACCCGCGTTTAATTTTTCTATGCTTTTTAAATTACTAATTATTTTCTTTTTTTAGTTATATTTATTTTTTAGTATTTTCAATTGAATTTGAAAAAATTATTAGGATTTCAGAAAGCTTTTGCTTTGTATAATATTAGTTACTGTTGCTTTACAAAAATGAAAAAAAGAGACTAAAAATATTCATTATGTATCTTATCTTATGAGGAATGCAAATAAATAATCACAGCTAATTATTCTTCGCTGAATTATATGGTTTCCCATCTTATTCGTTCTAAATTGAATCAAGTAAGAAAATTATCAATAATGTTAGTTAGTAATTTTTCCCTTATATAAGAAGCTTTGATACCGTGAAATAATTTTCGAGACAAAAAATGTTAAAATCTTGTTTTAATACTATTGGCGTAGAAATTTTTCATTTTTGAGATACATTTTTTTTGGATCTCATGCAATAATGTGTGTGAGTGTGTGTGTACGAGCGCGAGCGCACCCGCGCGTGGGTGTACATGTAAAAAGAGTATTTTTAGAATGCTTTGACCGATTTTGATCAGACAAGGATTATTCTCATCGTTTTGATAGAGATTTTCAAGTACATAATCTATTTAAAAAAATTTTCATTTTCTTTTGTTTGTTAAACGAAAGGAGATTCTTAATTTTTCATATTTTACGATGAAGTTAATATTTTTCAATTTCTTACCATTTTCCAGGAAGCAGTTAATTTTCTGTAAGCTTTCATTTTTTTTTTAATTTATGTTTAGTCTGTCATTTTTCATTTGTTTATATTAAGAAAAATGGGTTTGTTTTTTCACTTTTGTCTCAGAAAATATTTTTTTTATTTATTGGCTATCTTCACGGTATGTTCACCATTCAAGAAAATTGTTAAGTACTTTATTATGTTATTTAAAGAGATTATTTCTGCATTCGTTGTATGCGATAAACATCAGTTTCCAAAAAATACGTTTTCGTTTTTTTGCAGAATAACAAGAGCAATAATTAACCGATATTCTTAAAATTTTGCTCAGCAACCTTGTACACAGCTTCAAGCTGAGTTCGTTGAACAATAAAACCAATTGGGAGAAAAATGGAGTATTAAAATTTTTTAATAAACCCATAATCTTATTCTTTGTAAATTATACAATAACGTGACAGTTTCATCACAAATATCTTGGAAAAACATCTGGCCGCGATATCATTATAATTTTTATCAATTTAACATCTCACAAAAGTGATGCTATCGTCTTACTTGCACTCTTTTTGTTCCTCCCTTCCTCATTCTTTCGTTGCTCCTCATTTCGTTCTTCGCGCATTCACTCCGCGTCTACTAATACCTCGTGGCTCCAATTAGTTGGCCGGAGCGAGCGAGCGAAAGAGCGAAAACGCCCGTGCCATCGGTACGTCCACCGTCCTCATCGTTTTCAGCGCTCTCCTCTCTTTCTCTCTCTCCGCATATAACCCCCTTGCACAATCCACTGCTCCCTGCCTCTCGTTCCCTCCGTCTTACACTCGCAATCCTTCGTCTTTCTCTCAAGAGCCCGTCGGCTTCATTAAGAAACGGTAATGCGTTTTGTTTTTCTTCGCTGCCGTTTCTTTCTCTCTCGCTCTCGCTCTCTCGATACGCTCCTGTCTCCTCATCTCTCTTTCTTTCTGCGCCGAGCGCGCGCGCGGAGCCAAGGAACTCTTTTAATAATCTCGCCCGGGCGCACGCGGAGATTTATTATTTTCGGACTCGGGGATAAGCCGGTCGCGCGCCCGATGCTCCCGTTGCACCTCGTCCTTTTTTCATTTCAACCCTTCTTCAGCTGCTCCCCCCTCCCTCCTCTCTCGCCTGCTCGTCTTCTTCCTTATATATATAGAAGTGCCTCTCTCCTCTTGTCTCCGGCTCTCGTTCCACGTCTTTTTTTCCGCCTCTGCTTTCTTTGAAGGTGCGCGAGCGCATCTTCGCGCGTACGTCTTTCAAAGAGGCCCTGTTAACGAAGCCACCGCGCGCGCGGATTTCATTCTTACGTTCGGCAGAGTTTTCATTGTGCCCCTTCTCCTCGGCGCTCCCTTCGGATTCTACGCTTTCCGCGCG
This sequence comes from Torymus auratus, assembly GCA_900474315.1. Lineage (NCBI taxonomy): Eukaryota > Metazoa > Arthropoda > Insecta > Hymenoptera > Torymidae > Torymus > Torymus auratus. The sequence goes on along the minus strand of UXGD01003359.1, from coordinate 9,982 downwards.
AGATGGACTCGGAAGAGGATGCGGCAGTGCTTGCCAAACGGCTTAACTTTCTTTCTTTTATCGATTAATTTCGTTGGGGAAAGGCTTTTCGACTGGCGGTAGAAGATTATTCAAGTGCATGACTGAAAATGAATCATGCCATCATCGGCCCGATTATCTTGGAGAAAATAGATTCTTTCAGGGGTTCTTTTTTTTATTAATCCCTTGTATTTTGTTCACAAACCGTTCATTTTAGATTAATAATCGACGGTTGTAGAACATTTTTTACTTGTTTTTCAAATAGAAATTTATTTTTTAAACCGAGTTTATTTTATATATTCTTGCCACACCCTTTCTACTCGTTTTTCACAGAATAAAACATAAAACAATCCTCATAAAAGTTATGAATAAAAAAAGTAATAAAATCAAAATGACATATAAAAGATTAGTTTTGTTTGTAGATGAAACCCATGCATATAATAAAATGGTTCGTTATGATTACCAACTAATTGTTAAATCTGTTCAATATTAGTAAGATAAACGGTTACATAATTTCCACATCCATCATATCACAGATGATATATTTGAGCAATTAGTTCGTAAATATAACCAATCAATTTTTCCGTCCAGTTAAAAAAAAAAGTTTAATTCCACAACAATAATAATTACAATTGGAGCATTCAGTCAGAATGTTAATATTTTAAAAAGCTAGCTTATTCAATGTTTTAATTGTCACCGTATATCATATACCTTATACATACTTTTATACAAATATTGATTTGTCATTAATGAACAACTCTAAATAGTAGTACGTGTTTTTGTTTAATATTGATGGTATAAGATAATTAAAATGCGTTACTGTATGCCATAAAATTGAGACAAAGGTAAATGTTTTTCGCCCTTAAAATAAGAGATCGCGTCCCTTTATAAACAAAAAGTGCCGGCTTATATTCTCCCTCTCGCGCGTCGCTCGATTATAATTCTTCCGGAGGATGCGCCGCTCGCTCGCCGTCTTCTCCTTGTGATTTAACGAGGTGTGGTGTCGGTTATGCCGTAAACGGCATATCGGGTCTGCCTATAAACCAACCGAGCGAGTCGGTAAATTAGAAGCCCTCGCTCTCGCTCCTCTCCCGGGTCCTTCGCATACATAGGAAGCCCCTAAAAATACAATTAGCTGGCCGTTTAATAGGTCCACTTGCGTGCACGCAGTCACAATGAAATGTCTCGGCTACTTTTTTTTCCAACTTTTTCAGCGCTCGTTTGGAAAAAGCGAAGAAGAATGAGACGAGACCGATGCTCTGCGAAATCTCGGGTTTTACGGTTTGGAGAGGATTTTTATAAGTCATTGGAAAATAATAATGGTTAATTGGGCTAAATAAGTTAATAGTATGCTGTAAATTTGGATAGATGTTTTATGAGGGTTAATTATTTTGTAGCATTTCTAGAAATATTTTACAAAGAAATAAGTTGAGAATAACTCCATTTCATTAATATTTCAAATGACCTTTGACTTATAAATTTACTTGCCTTCACCAAAGTCGAGTCCAAATTAAATAAATTCGTTGTTATTAAAGTAATGATTTTTTTATTTGTATTTAAAAGTAGTTTTATTAATTTCACGTTGTGAACTCTTTGTGGTTCAAATTAATTCAGTTAAATAATTTACAATAAACTACATTTTACGAAAAATTTTATTTCAATTGAATAAAACTATATTCAATATTTATCATTTTTTTCTAATACTATAGATTAAAAAAAACACACAAGAATAATATTTAATTAAAAATACAAACTAAACTGAGTGCCGAAAAGCAGCAGCCCCAAACGGTACTCTCGTTTCGCAACAATGTCAATTTAACCGATGCAATGCCGAACAGTCCAATGGCCCGAGCATCGGTCCCGGAATTTATGTCCTCGACCGTGCCGCTGCCTGCTCTGCCTGCATTGGCACAGAAAAGATTCATTCTAATCTCGGACTCTCTTTCTCCCTCTCGCCAAAGCCATAATCTACGATAAATCATCCTCGGAATCTTTAGTTTAATGAGTTTTTAGTGGCTCGATCTCGCTCGTTCTCCTTTCATTTTACTTTTTTAATCAAATCATTAATGCTCGTACACGTGAACGCGTACAGTGCATATATACCTACGTCGCGCACGCCGTTTCGCTCTTCAAGCTCCGTTTTAATCGAGTCCGGTGTGTCGGCGGCGCGTACCTCGTAAACAGCGTTTAATTTTTCTTTTGTGCCAAATTGTCGATTAACAAGTCGCCCGGGATGAAAGAAGGAACGGGTCGGGATTTGTTTCGTGCGCGGCCGCAAATGCTTTGGGCCAGCGCGAATTAGGCCTGACACTGACGCAATCAATTATGCAGGCGAAATTAAGAGTGCTTTGACTCCGTTAAAGAAAGCCATCAAAATATTTTGGCTTGCTGGGGCCAAAATGAATTGTGACTAATTTTAAATAGCTTTTTTATTAACGATAAATGTATCCACTGTTTTAATTACGTATCTAAAAATTATCGTTGTTACAACTTATCATATTTCCCATGTAATTAGAAAAATTATTAAATACATATTTCTTTGTAGAACTCACACGAATATTACAGTTTTTAAAACGGTATAATTATAAAAATTCAATGTAGAATAGAACAACCAATGAAAAATATTATAAAATCATCTTATTATTGGACAAAGTAGTTAAATATAATTTTCTTTATGAACACAACATATATATATACACAAAACGTGAATCACTCGTATGATCCTAACCTCAGTCAATTGATTGAGGAAAATAGTTAAATAACTTTTTTTCTAATCTATACTCTGGCATAGAGGATCCATTGATGACGCGATACTTATATCTGAGAATTAGATAATCATCCGAATGATTATAGAGATACAGCCATATTCTAAGAATACATACCTCTTCCCTCGCTAAACCCTAGCCATAGCAATCCTCTACCCAACAAAGACGGCAACTGTTCAAGGCGTTGATTTGTAAATCAATCGCGCCGCAATTCATTATACCTCTCGCAAGGTACAACTGCAGGCGCTGACTCGCCAGGCAGCTCCTTCGTCGGCGAAAAAGAGCGATTTCCGAACGGGGGCCCGGGAGTCGGACGCTCGTCCCGGGGGGTCTCGTATCCCGCGGGGCCTCTCGCGCTCTCCCCGAGCGGCCAACACCTCGCGCGATAGCGGCAAGCGCAATCCCTTTAAATCGCATCTGTCGTCCGGTTGCTTAGAGCGCGTGATGCGGCAGACTTGACGCACGATGGAAGTCAGGGAGGTTGCGAGTGCGAGGTACTTCAATGACGGGCTTTGATGTTTAGAAAAAGGGTGAAGGCTTAGTAGAGTGGATTAATAGCTCGCGACATAAAGTGATTTTAACAAAATGAGTTGTATAAAATAATGATATCATTCGAATTTTAAAAAGGTTGATTATTGAGCCGATATTTATAAAACATTCAAACCTCTACGATTTCTATAGAAGTTTAGAATAGTAAGAAGGGAACACCATAAATGTCAACCTTATTAGTCAAAATAAGAAATTTATGCTATCCATCGAAACTATCTTAAAGATTTAATGCCAAAAAATTTAATTGACGTTTCTAGGAATGAAAATATGTCTCTTTAGTTAGTTTAGCGTCACCATTTTATATGATTTACCGTTTTCTGTATAGGTATATTGTAATTTTATGGCCGGTAAGGAACTCTTATGCTTATTAATTTGATATACTGATGTATCTTTCTGCTTATAACGACGCTACTTCTGTGGCCTTAAAATCAAAATTTACGACAATTTAATTAGATTCTATAGAAATCTCGTATTTCACTAAAAGCACGTTTTATAGAAAGTACGTTATGCATAAACAGATTAATACATAAAATATTCATTGACAGAATAGTTACATCAATCAAGCCTCCTGCACGTAACAAAAGGTTATTTAAACATTATACCTTATGCCTTGGGTATAAATGGAATGCAGTCAACGCATTTGATCTATTAGCCCCTCAGCAGTTTAAAAAAGAATCAATTCCCCAATCCCAAATTGACATTGAAATCCATCAAGCAGTGCAATCACCATCCAGCTCGCGCAACGCACTTATTATCCCACTTGCAGCGGGCCGGTGTTGTGTATATCGGCTTCTCTCGGGGCCGCGCGTAACAGATCTATTAAAGCACCCCGGATCTTAACCGCGTGCTCGCTCTACACCCTGTAATTAACCGGTAGCTCCTTCAACTCGGCTCGCGCGCGCTCGGCTTTTATTGGCCGCTTATTGGTTATTTTTGGCTAGCCCCCGGGGGCCTCGGGCTCGTAAATGCGGAAGCCGACGTGTGCGCCAGCATGAGAGAGAGAGAGGGAGAGAGCAGAGAGAGAGAGAGAAAGAGAGTTTCGATTTCGAACGCGAAAGAAGCGATGGGATTCGGCTCGCTCGAAATTGTAGGCGAACGCCGTGATATTGCACGCACCGGTGCTGGCAGATTCGCAATTTCGTTTTACGCGCGCGAGTTTCGAAGCGCAGTCGCGATTTTGAAGCGGCAGAGAGGAAAGCGCAACGCGAAATGGTTCCGCCACGACTTTTTTGATTTCAGAAATGAAATATTGGTATTTGGAAAAAATTGTTATTATGTATCTTAAGCAAAAAATTTTGAATCCAAGTCTGTCAATACTAGAAAATAATCATTTGTTTCCTGATTTTTTATTTTTTCTCGTAAGTATGGCTATAGCTTGCATCAATCGGTTAAATGATTTAATAAACTGTTAAATAAACGTTATTCTTGTTCATTTAAACATTTTAACGCACACTTCAAGCTTCTCTCACACAAAATTAATTTTTGTTAACTTTTTATAGTGTTACCATTATTTTGACCACCCGAATTCACTATTAAAAAATAAAAGTTACTTTACTAGCACTTAAATTCGTTAAATGCGTCTTAAAAAATTCACACGCCAACACCGGTAACCCCCTCGGCTAAATTAACGCGAAAAATCATCCCCCATAGCCTCCATTTCAATACCCGATTGATTTAACGAGGGCGATGATTACGCGACACGCGGCCAGCGCCAGCGACTCCAGCAGCCTAAAAATTCTACTACCCTACCTCTCCAATCCGGGCAAAATGCACTCAAGAGTCTAGTGATACTCGAGTCGCGACGCTTGCGTATATACACACGCGGTATCATGATTTTAGCCGGGCGCGCACGTGTCCGAGCGAAGAGCCACTCGATGCGCTCCGCCCGCCCCCTCATCGCGCTCGAGCCATTAATCCAGTTGTAGGCGAGAGAGCCTCGACGGCGAGCTTCCGGTTGTGTACACACACACGCGCTCGCTGCTCATAAATATAAATCGAGGCCTCGATGCTGGGGAGGTTAGAAAAAATGATTTTTTAGCCCCTTTGTTTTCGTCATTGTATAAGCCGGCGAGAACTACGACGATGAGTGGGCTCCGTAACTGGTTGGGTATATCTTTGTTTAGTTCTACATTGTGGTGTCGGTGAATAAATGTCGTATAGATTATAGACAATATTTTATTCAACTATGTCAAGTACTATTCCACATTTTAACTAAAATATTGGCGTTTTTCTAAATAATAAATTGAAAAGTTATAAATATTAATGTACTACATTTAAACATTTTTAAACTTAAATGAAATATGTTTATTATGTATCATAGTATGCCAAGAAAAGTATTACTGTAACTGTAAGCATGGTGCAGTTATACTATTATTTGCTACATATATAATAAGAGCAATTTTCATTACCTAGCTTATATTGGTATAATTATTGCTCTCTCGAAGGCAACCATACTTGATCATCAATAACTTTTTGATAAATCGAATTTTAATTATTGACGAAACCACAAGTCGCCGCGCGGCCGATTGATGAAAAATTACCGGTGTTACGAAAAGGTGTCAACTATATATCGGCGAGTCGGCCGGCGCGTAATCTGCAATCATGCGATCGAGGGCTTAGCGGTCTCGAGATCGCCCGTAATTAACGCCTTAACTACGGCCTCGCAGAAATTCAATTATTTTTACGGGAGCAACATTTCAATCAGCCGGCGGACGTCCCCTTGAGCTATGATGAAAAGATTCGACCCAGTAATTACTTTGCTAATGCAATCGATATCGCATTATCTGTGAGCAGATCATTGATTTTCGAGTATTACTCATTTATTTGTGCCGAGCAAATAATAATGAAATTACTTATGTCTGATTCTAAAATCGATAAGTAGAATATATAGATTTTGGATAAGTTTAATGATCGATCTATATATGGATTAATTTATATCAAGTAAAAAGTAATGGTTTAAGATAATATGGTCAAATGAATGATTAAAAATTTGTTCTTACAAATAATTAATTCATGATCAACGTTTATTTTGGCACTCCACCATTATCAACTTATCTGTTTAACAATCTATCGTAAAACTCTTTCCCCCAATAATTATTTATTCCCCGCTGTCTTTCTCTGTCTCTCTTTGTCTTTCTCGTTCTCATCTTGTTTTTTCGATACATGTCATCACTGATCCGGCCAATCTCCCTTTCTCTCTTCCTCTCTGTCCCTCTTCCAAGATCGAAACCCAAAACTGACGGTTAATTACGTTTCAGCGTCCGCGGCTCTCTCTCTCTCTTTCTCTTTTTTACTTTCTGCGGCACGCGCCGCCACGTGTCGGAGCGAAGGAAACGCCGTCAGCACGCGCGAGGGCCTTTTATGTTGCGCATACGCGTTCAAGAGAGAGGGAGAGAGCGAACAACGCAAACTCGCGAAATTGAGATGGCGAGAGAGAAGGAGGAAAGAGCGCGCACGCGAGTTATCGGATGAAATATTGAGTAATTGCGGGCTTGATGCGCCGTTTCGTGTTTCGCTCGATGGTCGTTTTTACGCGCGTGCGCGCACTTGGGTATATGTGTGTGCAAAGTGAGTCTTTCTTTTGCTATATACGCTTAGCAACTCGTAGCTGTTGTTTTAAGGGAATAAATTATTTCAAGCGTAACGCTTTTAGTTTACGGTTGGTGAAAATAAACCCTGAATGAAAAAATAATTCTAGCTTTGTGTTATCGTATATCTTTTTTTTAATAAATATAAAATGAAAGATATATTTATAATCCCTCTAAAATATATGGTAGAGAATTGCAATTCGTATTTTCTTATAACCTTGTAGAATATTGGTGCACTTAGCAGTGCACAAATGAATAATAAACAAATACTGGCTTGCAAATGATGTATTTTGCCCTCATGTTTGTGAAAAAAATGAATAAAATTACTCATTTTATTCGTTTAATGCTACAAACATTAATTGAATTCACCATGCTATTACGGAACTCGTAACTCCTTTTTTATCTTCACAACTATATGGTTTGCGGAAGGTAAAAACCATGTCAATCCAAATACTCTATAGCCAAATTAGATCTAAAGTAATTTTTTAAATAAAATAACAGCTAGTGGGTTCAATAAAATTCAAACACTCTAAAATCATTAAAGTATGAAGAACCTCAATTATCAAATTTTGAACCAAGCAACTTACCTCTCCCAAATCTCACAACGACACCAAAAAAGCTCCTAAAAAACATTTATGACACATGGCTCAGCGTCCAGCTCGATCTCATTTTCGTAACGACATGTACCTATCTGCGCGATTTCACCCACGCGATACTAATCTCTTGGCGCGTTATATCTCTTGCGGACTCGCTGCTTCGCATCCTCCGTGTGTAGACGCATTATCCCTCGGTGAGGGCTGCTGCCGCGTCTTTTGATCGCGGGCGACGCGCATTGCTGCGGGGCGAAAGGTGTGCAACGCGCGCGTTTCTAAGAAAACCGACGCATAATGCGCCCCGTAAGTACAGAGAAGTGCACGCGATGCGCGCTCGAAGAGAGAGAGAAAGAGAAAAACTATTCTCGCGAGCGATATGCAATCCGAGACGCGTGGGATACGAGTATTTGGGCCAGCTGCTGTGGCTGCAGCCGATGGGGATAACGTTTATGCTAAGTCGGAGTGCACGCATTTTTGCATCATTCCTTCCGTCGGTTGATGGGGTTGGGAAGAAGTTGCTGCAGGCTCAAGGGTATGTTGTATGCAAATGCCGTTCCGGAGTTGAGGTGTCTATTGGAGGGCGCCTAGGGCTTGAGTGGCTGTAATAAATAATGGAATCATAGTAGGTTTGACAGGTGTATTGGATCTTACGTCGTGGAGGATTAAGTACCACTAAGTATTGCTAATAATTCTATGCTCTGATTTATGTTTTGTATGCTGATAACAACGCCTTTCAGTGTTTATAGATTTAGTAACATGTCTTTACAAAATTTTTCTCTCTTATAATATGATTCCAAAATTGATAAATACCTAGTCATTTGCATAAAAATATTGATTCTTTGTTCATTACACGGAGAGAAATTCTCTAGTAAATTTTACAAGATACCATTGTAATTCTCTTACATGCTGACCACATTTTTTAGAAAAATTCATAGGTTCCTTAAAAAAATCATGTTGCTTCGAAAAATTTGTAGGTGCACTACAAAAAATTACTATAATAGTACATAGTAAAAATGCCAATGTGGTCAGTCTGAGAAAGAATTACAATGGGACCTTGCAAAATTTACTAGAGAATTTCTCTCCGTGTGTAGTTATAAACACTAATTTTAATAAAATTAAAATATATTATGTAGTAAAAACTTTTCTTCTACTACATTTTGACTTTATAAACCAGTAATGATGTGCAATAATTATAATGTAGGATTCATATGTTAATTATATTGACAATGTTTACATATATTCGTCTAATGAGCCAGGAACTGTTACCACTTATTGAATCTTTGCTTTTATTACCCTTAGAACAGCCAATCAAGTCACACTCACACCGCAAAGTTTAACATTTTTATTAGAGCTTTGAGGCTACCGCTTGTCATAAATCTGTCTACCCGTAACGTGTGATTTGGCCCATTCGCACCTGCAGCGCGCGCGACTCCTTTGTATGCTAAACGCTAATAACCTATAAACAACGAAGAAGAATCGACTCTTTCGAAGTGTTCGTCGTCGACGTCGTGCGGCTCGATTTGACGCGCGCTTGCAACGCCCGCGGCTGCGCTGCGCTCGCGCGCTCGGTCGAGGATTTTTGCGCGCACAATCACGACGACCGGAGGGCGCGAAAGAGCAGGTGGCACACTTCTCGTGTGTACACAAGCGGCCTGGCCTTCGCTCGAAAGAGAGAGAGAGAGAGAGAGAGAGAGAGAGAGAGAGAGAGAGAGAGAGAGAGAGAGACCATACCATTTGCAAAACAAAGATCGCCGGACTTTTTTAGGGGGAGCGCGCTGTGTTTACTGCAATTTGCACCGACTCTCTTGCAAACGCTGGAATTAGAAAGCGGAGAAGAGCCTCTCGGGGACCTAAAATTTTGAGCTACCGGCGAAAAAAATTTTTCGAAATTATTTTGTTCTGAATTTTTTCGTGAAAGAGTATTGCTTGCAAGTATATTACGCAGGGGAAGGATTTCGATTTCGTCAGGAAGTAGAAGAACTTTTTATGAGAATCAATACATATAATTATACCCTTAGCACTTCTTTCCTAATCTAAATTGCTTTAAGATAATTATAGGAAAATATATTATTAATAATCTAAATGTATGGCGTTATTCAACACTTGTGATCAGAATTCATATCATCATTGTAATATTGCCAAAGTTTCGATCGTGATAAGTATATAATACAAAATACCATTATGAAAGAAGTGTTGGATTTTACATTGCTATGACGCGTAGTCTTCGAATCTCAATTAACAATTCATAATACAGTAATATGAAGTTTATTTCTCTATAGTGTTTTGGTCACATATGATAAATACCTCTGATTCCAAGCAAATATATATAAATCTTCTTATTCAACCGATTTAGATTATAAGATGATCTTATCCCTGGTGGAAATCCAAAACATTTGATTGAAAAATAGAATGAGTTTTTCGAAGACAATCACAAGCTTGTTCTTGACTATTTTAAAGGTATTATAGTTGG
>UXGD01003358.1:0-20823 GCA_900474315.1 Torymus auratus | reverse complement strand
TCGCCTCGGTCGACAATTACATGTGATCTGAGACATTTCTTATTTTACTGGCCTAGGTGTGTAATATACTATTTGTATGCGCCATGAATTCTAAAAGTAGTTTACTTTTACTTACCCACGTGAAAATAATATGAGTCAACGATCTCATATGAGATCTCATAACGAATTTGAGACATATGAGATCTTATAGGTATGTCTGAAATTCGTATTGAGATATTAAATGGGATCTCGCATATTATTTTTACGCAGGTAACAAATGTTTTTTTCGTTCGAAGCGATTTTTGTGTTTGGGCGGGTTCAGTGCCGTGGCGTGGAGATTTTCGCTCGGGTTCACAACGTTGATTTGAACAAAGAAAGCGAGAGGAAATCCAAGAAAGAGGGAGTTACTGATTCATCTCCATTTTAATTCTTATAGCGTATATATAAAAGGCAATGTGCTCATTTTTTTAACGTCTTGTAATTGGAAATAATTTAATTTACGTTGGGATAGAAGACCATAAAACAACCTTTTTCAAAAATTTACTCGAACATTTTCTTACAAAATAAAGTATTGAAGCTAGTAGCCCCGTTCTTTATAACTAGTAAAAGTGTATGTCGAAAAATTACAAATATTTGAACTTTGTAAAAAATCATTTATTTATATAGGTATACCTGTGTTATAAAACAGTTTAAAATATTAAAATGTTTAATTTTTTGCATCATATATATCTGAAATTTTTTTTTCGTAAGTCACCGACAGGAAATATGCGAAATGACAAACTACTGTGTTATGATATAATAAGATTAATGGGAATATCGGCTAAAAGTTTCAAATCGATTTAAAAAAGTGCTTATGGTTTGTCCATAAACTTATTGAAAAGATAATGAGTCTGATATTATTCAGAACAGAAAGCAAACATTTTAAGGAAATTGAGTTTTCATTGCACATACTATGTATATTAAAGTGTAAGCATTTAAATTAATGGGAATGTTTATCATCGATTTAAACTAATAAAATGTAAGGGCACTGACATAATAAGCCACTATGATAATTGTAAAATAATAAAGAATATAGTACCTCCCTCCTTTTTAGCACCTATGTGGCAAAAGTTTTGAGAAAGTATATTATAAGAATGTGCGAATCGATAATTTAACTAGCAAAGAGCTGTGAAGAGTAAAAAGTTGTTAAGTATTGAGCTTTAAATTAATGTAATTATTGTTCCATTTTTTACACTTACGTAACTAAAATCTTTAATAGAAAAAAAAAATTAAGAATACGGGGGTACGGAGATTATTAAAAGAACTTACATTTTTATATACTAAAAGTTCAAAAGATCATTTATTATAGAACAATATCTTCATGAAATAATTTTAATTTTTCCTAGAGAAACCTGTGTAATGGTGAAAAAAAATAATTTTAAGAAAACGTGGCATAAATGTTTTCCTGACCTCTACAATCGAAATACACAAGTACCTTATACACACTCGGGACTTACTATAATCAGATAGTGCCGCGGCTACGCCTTATTTTCTTTGTTTTGCCTTTGCTATAGGTGAAGAAAGAATAGTTTTCTTTCTAAATTTATTTTTTCATAGCGATTTTTTGGTTTTAAAAAGTTTTTTTTTCTTTTTTCTTTAACTTAAAGCTAATATTCACTGAAAGCTTTCACTTAAAGCTAATATTGTTTATATATTGAAAAAAATGAACTGTTACACAATTCAATCTTCTAAATATTCTTCTAAATATTACTTTTTCAACGTTAGATTAAATTAGTCATGATCAAAATAAATTACTTAATATATCTAATGAATTATGCATAGAAATAAATCATTTAAATGTTATAGTATCGCAAAGACGCAAAAAAATCTATTATTAGAAATAAAGTTGTCCAGTTAGTTCTAGAAAAAAAACGCAATACAATTAATTTAAATTCACGTTGTTATAGGTATATATATTATAAACTATTACGCCAGTACTGTATTCACGAGTAACGGTACCAGCAGTTTTCCTTTGACCTTATAAAAACGCCTTTTTTAATCAATAAATCAAACTTGAAATTTTCAGGCCTGGGTGCGAGCTGTGAGACAATCCTCGACGCCGAGCTCACGGTCGAGTACCCGGACAAAATCTTCCTCCCGAACGAATCTCCGTCCAACGAGTACACAGCCGAGCTGACATCCCAAGCAGACACGGCAGTGATGCACTTCCTCATACCGCGTAACATCGACGAGTCAACCCTGAACATCAAATCATCGTGCGGGGAGAATTGCTCGGTCGCGGTGCACGTAACCGCGGGTGACATTATCCGGGGCTACGTGGTCAACGCGACCGAGGAGAGCCTCGAGTTTCGTGCCAGCGACGACGAGTCCATACACTACGTCACTTTGCGACTGCTCTCAGGTGCCGGTAGCACCGTCCTCGTGAGCCTCGTGAATGGCGACGACAAGAGCGGCGAGCTCAACGAGGTGAGACTCACGAGGAAAACCCTGCCGGACTTCTTCCTCTTCGATTACGAGCACCTGCCGGTTAACAGCAGCAAATCCGGTCCGATGAACTTGACGGTGAACCAGCTGGCCGTGATGAGGTTCAAGGTTGGTCCAGTCTACGATACCGGCGGTACTCTATCAGTCGGCCTGAGATTCGACGACGACGAGAAGGAGAATAAGTTCAAAAAGGCCATCGTGGGATGCTTATCCTTAGGTATATATTATGCATAATATATTTATACACCTATATTTTTTACATATAAATCAATTCTTAATAAAATAATCCAAACCATTCAAAGGCCACTACTCGCCGATAAGCCCGATGGGCAACTGCGAGCGCGACGGAGAGATCAGTGCGGCGGACATCTTCGTGGCCAACCAGAGCACCAACGCGTTTGTTCATGTGCCCTACCCGGAACCAGGCCTCTGGCACCTGACAGTACAAGTCTACTGCCTCGACGAGCCCTATCGCGGCCTATCCAGTAACACGGGCGACAGCGAACTCGACGACGATCTAGACGACGGGCCGGCAGCTGGTGTATTAGCGTGTGCCTGTTTCGAGCACTGTGTCAAGAACGCGAGCAACTGCGAGAGCTGCGAGTGCGCTCGGCCCTGCGGCGGACGCATCGAGACGAGCATCGCTTCCTCGCCCTGTATCGAGGGCGGCTGCAGTGACAACGGCCAGTGCGTCAAGTACATGAGCGGAGGTTTCGTGTTCTCCGCCTGCCACTGTTACGGTGGCTATCGGGGTTTCGATTGTGTCGATGATGAGTACGTGCTTAGCAGGGCCGACGTGCTCGCCAGGATTCTTATGCTGACGCTTAGTAATCTGGCGTTCGTCGGGGCGATCTATGTTGCCATAAGGAGGTTCTACTATACGGAGGCGATTGTCTACGCGGCCGTCATGTTCTTCTCCACGTTCTATCATGCTTGCGAGGCCGGCGAGGAGGTACGTTGTTGTTTCGAACTATATAATTGCTTTCGTATGTGATGGTTTAGAGATAGAGTACGTGGGTGCAAAAGGGGTGAGCGCGGGTCACCTCTGATATATATCGAATTGCTCGAATAGATACCGGCGGAAAGTTTATTTAATTAAGTAACTGTATATATGCGAAGTCGCTTATACAAGGGTAGCGAATTGTTAGAGAGGATATATCGATCGATCTCCGCGTAAACTTGATTATTCAGTGCGAGGGAAACTACCTTTTTAGTTTGACAAGATTCGTAGCACGAAGAATACCCGGCAATCTTCTTATAAGCTCTGGTGCGTCATTGTAACGTCGATATAAACATAACTTATATTTTTTATAAAAAGTTCGGATAAATTGGTGATTCAAAACAGTCTCGACTTCCGTAGAACTTTGTTCCCACTTTGCATGCTTTACGTAAATGATATAAATTCTTACGAAACTTCTACATTAATCGAACACCTTTGATGTTTTTTTCTTTGCATTCGCAGGGACATAGTTTCTGCTTAATGAAGCTGAGTGTCCTGCAGTTCTGCGACTTTTACAACGCACTGCTCTCGATCTGGGTGACACTCGTGGCAATGGCGTCGGTGGGAAGGCGAGCCACCTCCTTCTACCATATGCTGGGCGTCGTCGTGCTCGCACTGGGCGCCGAGATGGATCGCACGGCGCTTTGGGTGTTCCTAATGCCGGCCGTATCTGGTTGCGCCCTCGTTATCGTTTCTTGGGCGTTGAAATGCAGAAAGAAGGGTAAGTGTTCTTTTGTGAACAGAGTCTAAGTGTAGTCAGCCGTTAATACTGATAAAGTGGAATAATGCAGTAGCGGGTACTTGATAGAATAAGCACAGCGATTATGCGAATAAGCACAATTAAACTACTTTAAGAATTCAAGACATTTTGGAGTCCGGATCACAGATTCGGTTCAAACTTTAGAATATGGTTTTGAATGTCAAAATATGATGAAAGCTCTAATATTAGACCCTATGGCTAAAAAATTTCAAGTTCTGCGAACATTTTTAGTTTTATATTTTGAAAAATAAATATTGAAAAACTTTTTCAAACGGCAGTCATTCTATCGTAAAAAGTCTTTAATAAAAGATTGAATGGTTACCATTTGAAAAAGAGTTACTATTTCAACATTTTTTAAAAACAAAAAAGGTCAGTTGAATGTTTTGGAGCAATATTTTTTAATGCATAAAAAGGATCTTCAAACGTAAATCTTTTCGTCAGAAAGGCACATACATTTAAATAAAATAAAGAAAATAAAACTAGAGAATCCGAGCTTTCATTGGTGCTTTACAGAATAAAAATGGTAATTACTACTTTAAAAGTTACATAAATTCAAAGATGAGCTTAAAATGCACAAAATTCTGTAGGGATGCAAAGGAACGGAGTTTTACAATTTATGTATTTTTGAATAATTAAGTAGGTAGTGTATTTGCAAAACCCGATCTAGTAGGCGTTTCTCTAAAAAGTTTGTATGTATTTTTGGTACCCAGTTGATATTATTAGCTCATATATATTTCATTGACTAGATCTATAATATTAAATACTTTAATATTAAATGAAAAACAACTTTCCATAGGCACACTGCAGTATCCAGCGCGCATCTACAGGCTAGTCTTTTTACCACTCGGCCTAATCGTTGTATTCGTGGGACTCACCTGTTACGCCTTCCTCCAGACGCGACGCAACTACTACATCGTGCACAGCTTGTGGCATGTATGCGTAGCCGCGGGTGCCGTTCTGCTCTTACCAAAGCGCGAGTACATGCAGTGATGATAATGACAGCATTATATCCTCACAGTCTCACTTCGTTCCGCGTGTGGCTCTGAATTGACTCGTTTGTTACACTCGACGATATATATACACCATTGTTGACTTTTATACGTCAGGGGCCTCTTGCACCGAAACGTGTGATGATTATAGGTGCTAATTTGACCATTTGGTATTATACATTTGCAGAGGAAACAGGGTTTTTTCTGTCTTTACGTTTGCACGGACTATACTGTTTTTCCATAGTACGATAATTGTATTAGACAACGAATTTTCGCAAGATTTGTATATTAGACGTAAAGAGGCTATAAAGAGGGAGGATATTGGGAAATAAGTGATTTTTATATTTTTGTATATGCATAGGACGAACATACATGTTAGGAATTGATCAAAAACATGATTCGTCGACATACCAATAATATTAAAACTTGGATAAATCTAGTTTTTTCTTTCGTATATTTTTTTATCTCAATTTAAAAAATTCTTTGACTTAGTTATGTAATTTATAATTTCGAAAATTGTTTTCATGACTGCATTTATATTTAATCCTATTTTTAATTTGAGTTTTGACATTATTTTAGCAGCATTAATTAATTATTTGTTAATATCCTCTCTAAGAAGTATAAGTACTTTTATAATTTTTTTTTGGTGATACAAAAGAATTCCTTTATTTTAAGTAATAATACTGATAAATATTTTACTCTAAATTACGAAAAAAAAAATAAAAAAAAAAAAAAGATTTTTAACGGCGGTAAAAATTGAAATCACGAAATTTCATTGATTTACCAAAAAAGTTATTTGAATAGTGCGATAGAGTTGTATCTTTATGATATGATGTTATAAATGTTCAAGTGAACTATTCTTACTGTTGAAAGAGATATGGGTATGATAAGTACTACTGTATCAAAAATCTGAAATCGCCTTAGAAATAATAAATAATAAAAAACATTCATTAATTAAAAAAAAGTTTAAAACGTTGATGCAGTATAATTCTTGAAAATAGTTGTGATTAACACACACTGTGTAATCTATACTCGAAAATTTACTATTTTTCAAATAGTATATATTTGGGATGAATCAAATATAATTAATAAATAATTCAATATTTTTCCCGAAGACTTTCTACTACAACGAATATTGTAAGATTTTTTCGGTACAATTAGCAATTACTAAAAACATAAGGCTACTGCCGTTAGAGTAATTATTCTAGAGCAGTGAAAAAAGGTTCAATTACTATGTGGAAAAGGTACTTTACATCACCCTAACGTATTGAAAAAAATAGTATAATCTCTTCGTTACGTTTGTCTCGCACATCGCATTTTTTATTCAAAGTATTTTTGATTAATTTAGGAAGTAGTACAAAACATTGTTAATGAGTATGTTATGTTCATTACGTTTTTGTTTATTACAATTATTATTGTCATTCCAAACTCTACTCTTTTTGTAGTTATAATATATAATGACATGTTATAAAAAGATTATGCGAAAAAGCATTTAATAGACAAGACTTCTACCTATGAAGTATATTTTTCATAAAAGAACAACGGCTATGGAAATATATATCCTATATTTTTACTACTTACGAATGTAAGGACATACAATTTTCAACAATTATGTATGATGAGGCATACAATGTATGTAAATATTTATTATGTATAAATCATTACACTATTTTTCACACAAATAAAAAATTGTAGTATTATTGTTGACGTTTATAAACAATCGGAGATTTGCAAAAAAACATCGTATTTTGTCATTTATTTCTTCGCATGGCAGCACCCACTAAGAATGGCAGGTTTTGAAGCGTTATAACATTCTGATTGCCAGTTTAATAACTTGATAGAGTCTCCGGTACTATACAACAAATTGTGATAAATACGCACACATATGTAACGCTATTGGTTGTTAATTATATTAATCTAGATGCTGTAACATTTAAGTTTCAATCTCGTAAAAATTTTATTTGAATATAAATTTAATTAATAACACTGAGAGAATTTTCGTAGTTATAATGTTTGCTACATATTTGTTGTGCGTGCTACTCCTTTGCAAAATGTTTGTTTTATATTACAATAATACAATCCAGATTCAGCTATTTATAACTAATTATTTATTCAATTACAGGAACATCCTATGTATAAATCAAACAAAATAATAACAGAAGTATTATAAGTCTGAAACAAAAACGAATGTAAAAATGAAAATCAATAAATGAATTTATTATATATTCAATAAAACAACTATAATAACTTTTCTTTGGTCATTACAAAAGACATTTCTTTTTTCTTTTTTTACGAGTACTACAAACTAATAGTACTACCGTTGTACTCTAATTATAATAAAAAAGAAAGTTTTATATAATAATATGTGAGCATAACAGAGAAAGGCGGCGCCTTCACACCCGTACTTACAATCTAATCCTACACATATACATTATACGTGAGACTTAATTTCTATACGAAAAAAAAATTCTCTCAGCGTGTCTTTTGCTCAATTCCAAATACACTTCCCACAAAAAATATAGGTACAAAACGAGAACAAAAAGAAAAAAAATAGAACCTCTCCCTAGAACGCCTCAAACTCTCACGCTGCGGTGGCGGTCTTCGCCGTACCACCAGCACCAGTCGACGCTGCCGTAGTCGCCGCTACTTTGGCCAGGATCGCGAGCATCGTCTCCGTAGAGAAACCGCAGTGTCGATACACCCGGGCGCAGTTCTGCCCAGTTTTGCCCGTTTCCATGGCCTCTTGTATCGCCGTCCCCTGTAGCGCCGTGCGCAGCATCTGATTCGACGTCAGCGTGTCCACGAATTTATCCAGAGTGGAGACGGTGTCAGCGGCACGGTCAGCGCTGTTGTCCCCTTCGGAGAAGCTCGCGTTCCGCATCGCCTCGGCAGCTTGCTTGGAGTAGGAACAGGCGACACGCTGCATGCACGTCGTCGTGTCGATACCGTGGCGGGCCAACGCGTCGTCGAGCTTTGTCATCACCTGGGCTATGCCTCCGTCGTCACCTAATTTTTTTTTCGATCGTTTTGTTTAGAATAATATTTCATATTTTCACGAGGATTTTTTGGTAAAGTAAACATTTTACTTACTCCTAGCGTAAGCTCCGTACGATCCAGAGAGCACGTAGAGCAGCTTCGGTATGACCAAAATCGTGCCGATACCGATCACAGCGCCCAGTAGGAGTCCCCCCAGATCGATTTTTGCGGGCGCGTAACTCGAGACTCCGTAGCCCTAATTTTTGCAAAACACACACGAGTAAATAGTGCTTTTTATGAAAATCTACACCTTTAAAAAACAGGACGACCTCTTATACCTATAAAAACTACTAATTTATAATATAAAAATGACTATAAGTTTATTTTTGTACTTTTTGTTCCTCCTTATTATAATTAAACTATAAGCATATAACATATATATCAACGCTATTATATAAAAAAACTACGGTTTAAGCTACTGGAGGAACATGTAACTCAAAAATTTGACTATCTTTATCGCAGTGCTGACATAATAGATGGTGCGCGACACGTTCTCGTTAATAAAATTTGAGATAGTTACACTGTTGTCGCCGACATTGGTGAAACCGAAGCGAGGCTCTTGCGGGCGCTCGGTCAGCTCGTTACTGCCACCCCTCGAAAGATCCGCGCCGTTGTTGTCGCTGCGCGACTTGGACTGCGTCGACACGGCTATCTGGTCCTGAGCTTTTGCCGATTTTTCCGTGTAGTCGATAGAGCTGGGCTTGAAGCTATATAATGGTGATGAGTAATTTTTCGTTTGAAAATGCGCGAGAAAGCTATGATCGCGTCGACTTACCCTCCGTCATCGAACTTTGGCACGCAGGCAGCCGATACTATGAGGAGGCTAACTCCCAGCAGAGATAAGCAATTCATTTTCGTCATCTATAATTATAACGTGTTTGATGAATGAATTTTATATCTATATACGATATAATAAATGTACGCTCGTAAGGGAGTTTTTTTTATTTTTTTAAGATTTTGGAGTTTTAATGAACTTTATAACTCTTATGTATACACTATACTATCTTGAAAAAAAAAACTACTAAAAATGTTGCCAAAAAATAAACTTAATTAATGTTTAATCACACCCTATCGTTCACCACCCCGTACAATAATCACTTTACAACCCTTCCAGCGACGCGCACCCCAACAACTTTTGCAGCTACCTTATACTCCGAAACGCGTTCGCCGAACGAACCAAAAAAAGCTCAAGAAAAACAACACCCGACTCGCAGCACCTGCAACTCGTCACTGAAAGGACACTCTGACCGCATCCCGCTTTTCTATATATATATACAGTCATGCATCGCGGGCATTGTCATCTCCACGTCGATGCTCGCGCGCGGATAATTGCTCCCCCTTCCTCGCTCAACCCTCGTCGTCGGTTTCGCTTTCGTTGCTCGTCACTCTCGCAGACGATGCGTAACGCGCACTCACCTTTCCGTGGAATTCTCTCTCTCTCTCTCTGTACACGCGCACACGGCATCCCGAAATAATTCGACTTTTGCGACACCGCAACGAGAGTAAAGTGTCGTGGATAAGTGTAGTAGGTAGTCGCTGCTTCTAGATACTTACTCGGTTTCTCGCGGGACGGATTACCGCGAGCGCGTTTCCGGTCTTTTTCCACGCTGGGTATTATGCAACCCGGCTAAGACAAGAGAATTGGTAATAAGAAGCATTATTGTTCTGTATAGTGTGTATGTGTATGTACACGCATATATAGAATGTGCTGGGCGCGTGTCACTTTTGACGCGCGTAATTGCAGGAGCGGTAATTTACATGTTTTGCGTCCTTTGAGGAGAGAAAGATAAAGAGAGTGTGTAGTAGGTGGTATAAGCGAGTGAAGGTGTATGATGCGGGTTACGTATATGCGACGATGGGACGAAGCGTGGATGCTTTCTGTTTTGGTAGCTAGCTAGCTGATGTGTTGTGACAGGGCTAAGTGTGTCCTGTCGGAGGGCTTTTGTCTGAATTATTGCGCAATGCGAAAGTTACGTTTGGATGTTTTTGGATGTCGCTATGGTGAATGAAAAATTGAAGAAAGAGGTGTAGGCAAATTGGCAGAATTTTCTTTTCTTGGTGGTTTTACATTGATGCGTTTCGTAATAAAACGGAAAAGAATTAATATGGTCATAGTCATAAGGCGCTTGAGAAAATAAGAATGATCGTCGATTTGGAAATAGTAATTGTAAACTTAATTCAGAAGATGTATTGTCTTATCTTTATTTATTTCTTACAAAGTCTTCAGTTTTATACTTGGTGTTGTGTTTGATAGGAGACACGATATTCCTATCGAAGAAATCAGTTATATCGCATTATCGCTATTGTATAGGCAAACATATAGTAATAAAAATCTATACACAAAATAATAGTAAAAAGTTGAAAAAAACAAAAAACATACCTGACATGAATTTACTTGCAAGCGAGCCGTTGGAGTTCTAACAAAGGTTTTCTAGTTGTTTTTACTTTTATATTCAAGAGTCAAAGAAAACTATCATAATATAAATGCAGGTATTATAATTATTCTGCACATGCGCTTTTCCTTGAAATAACGTAATTATTCTAGTTTTTTTTAGTAAAACAACATCAGTTAATTAAAAGAATCATTTGTAATGGGTCCAATTAAGAATCTGTAAAATCTCGGCGCGTAAAGTAATTACATTAGATACTTCTCGAACGAAAATTAAAACTGAACCTAAGTAGTGCAATTTCACACCCCGCAAAATGCGTGAAAACGTTCATTTTCTCAAAAAATAAAGTCATACACACGAGTTTGCAAAATTTATTTTCGTATCCAAATGGCTTAAATTTAACCAGCGGCGATGCAATTTTTCCTGAAGTCATTTTAACTCTCGCCGATTTCTCTCCAATTTTATACTCAGGCGCATCTCTTGGTCGCCTCGCGGTTTGTTGACTCCAAACTCAAGAAGGCTTTCATTCTCGTTTTCATGCTAGGTCGTTGCATATTACTTTTATTTTCTAGAAATGAAAAGTTAACGATGTTTATATTCCATCTTCTTATTACTAAAGAACTTTAGTAGCACTACTCCTAAAGTAATAATTTTCGCTTAATTATACGAAAATAAACACCGAGCTTTCAAAGAGCAATATCAATCACATTTAATTATTTGCGTCAAATTGAATACCACATCATATTCTATAAGTATATTAAAAGACGTAAAAGGCGCCATTTAATTATCTCATTAAAAACAAAACAAAAATCATATAACGCATCCGTTGCCCAAAGACCCAAGATAATATCGTCCAGGAAGCATCAGCAGCAGCAGCAGTACTTAGCGTAAAAAATAATAGTGACAAGCTAAAGAGACGCCAGCCACTCAAAAGAACGTGTTGCACACGATACTACCGCGATCCCTCGCGGATTCCCCAAACCTAAGCGCGCTAACAAATAGCTTATTTCCGCCTTCGACCGATAGCCATCAGGCGAGTCGCGAAAATATCTATACACCCGCGGCATCTCTCCACGACGAGCGCACGCAGGTATATACAAACAATGCACTCGACTCGGTGCAAATTCGTTCTGCGCGCTGCCCAGACAAACTACCGCAGGACTTTCCTCTGCGCTCGCGCCTCGTTTCCTCGAAGGTGAAAACAAGTGCGCAAAAATTGCAACTGGAAAGGATCATTAATCTCCGCAGGTGGACATAAGCGCGTTCGGTGCTACTGTGCTCTCTAACACACGGGCTATTAAAAATTATGATTATATTCGCGGCGTGGTGATGGCACTGTGCATATCGCACGCTACTTCCTCGCGCCGCTCGCGCGGTGAGGGAGAGAAGAAGGGTCGGCACCGCCACAGGAGCACGGTAGCTACATATCGCGCGCGCGAGTGACGTTCCCGGCGAGTACGAGTTTTGCCACCTCACGAAATAGTACAACACAGTAGTTACACTGTAGCTGGCACAATGAAGGTGTGCGATTGAAATTAGAGCCCACGATAAATGGGTGGTTGTTTTACTTTTTGTTTTTTTTTTTTTCGGAACGCGATAAGATTTTTGTCGTTTCGTTGTTGTCCTTTTTTTTAAATGCCTCGTTCGTAATTGAGTGGCTGGTGTATAATTGCTCTCGGTTGCATTATAATAAGCGGGACAAGGTGTTGGTAAAACGTGTTATAAGTGTACGAAATATCGTGGCGAAAGAGCGTCGCGACCTTCGGATGAAAACGGGACTGCTTCTTTGACCGCTTTCGGATAGTGTCGTTTCAGTTTTTCTTTTTTTTATTTATTAATCAGTGGTTATTAATGATAAAATGTACTCAATAATCGAAAGTAATCATTATAGTAACTATTAAATGTTCAGCTTTATTCAAACTTGATATACATAAAGTGTTTTTTTTAAATTAAAATGATGCTTCGTGCGCAAGCTCTCAATACTGCATCTTTCTCATTTTAGTGTCCGGATAAATCGTCCGTCGCAATGGTCAGAAAGAATTTAATACTGACGTCAACGTTCGCTTGCTTGTTGAGCCAATTCGTTACGGCTCACGGGCAATCCGTCGATTTATCGACGCTCAAGTCGGGTCGTCAGTCGCGATTCATCTCCTTCGACGCTGATTCCGGAAAAATTGATGTAAGTGTTATTGTTATCCATATATGATTGACTCTTTCAGATTCTAACGCACTTATACTGACATGTCAAATGAGAGAATTCAGAGAATTATACACGCTATTTTGCGTAGATTGCCTTGGATTTGTCGGTACCGTTCCTCTCGATTCCCTTGGAGGACAAGAAAAGCCACGGCGGCCCACCTAGCCCACTGGTAAACGTCAACGCGAAAGCTCTCGCGGTCTTCGGTCTATTAATGGCACTATCGGCATTCGTGGTTCCCCTGTTCGTGAAGAAGGTCCCGGAAGTGCCAGTCGACGCGATACCAGCCGAACTGCACGGTCACCGTCCCCATCATCATTACAGTAAGGAGCACAAAAGTAAAGCACTATTTTATGTTTTTTGTATGATATAAATTTATTTCGAGTTTTCATCATTCTTCATTCGCACTTGATAAAATTGTTTGTATATATATATATAAATATATAACTACGCACTTACGCCTTTACAAATTTACGTTCATCCACGAGCAATTTTATACACTGTCAAGTAAAATACTTTTATTTCATCGTCAGATTTTGATTATGTAAATTTCACTAAGCAAAAGCTATAAGTGAATGAATAAAATTCTCGCTACAGGTGTATGTAGACAAAGTAAAAATTAACATTTTTTTGACACGTATATAACAACATACAATTCATTTTTAACATTTACTAATTCTCACCTTATGAATTAACGCATCGAGTTTTCAACGTATAACTTATTATTGTATCGATATATTTAGGAACAGATCGAGGCCTGGACTTTTCATACTTGGGAGATTCGCTCACTGAAATTCTCTTTAGGGACAGCCGAATAACACCGTGTATACAGCGTATAGTTTGCTCGGCAGTAGCAACCTCGAGTCGCAAAGACAATCCGACTAGTGTGGACAAGATACTCGATGGATTATCCAGGTACAATAGACTTTTAATTATTTATTGAGCATTTTGACTTATTTATTATTCAAGTTTTTGTATAAAAAATATAAACAATGTTTTGTATTGTTATTCAAGTATATTTTTATTTGTAAGAGGTGCCCCAATTGCAGCAATCAAAACTTGTACTTACTCAAAATTGTATAATTTGATAATGTAAGGCATTATAAAGTGGTATAAGAATTCTAATTTTGCCAAAATTTTTCTGTTATTAATTATTCTGAATTTTACTATGTTATATCACATTTCAATATTCCTAGTGAGTATTAGTAAATCACACAGCTTTAAGATTTCATCCCAATGATTAAAACTTATACCAAATCGTTTATTTTTTCACAGCAATAATTATTGTAACAAACATCAATCATTTAAGTATACTCTGATGTACTTAATATACAAAAACTACTTATATTAAGCTTAGGCACATGCTTCTAACAACATCTTAATATAAACAATGCATTACAGCCTCAGGTGGTTTGAGCAAGCAGCCAACGGCACAGTCGTACAAGAAGCAGTAGCAAAAGGTCGAGAAGTATTAGGATCTGAAGACTGTACCGCAGTTTACAAGGGTTGCATCATGAACCAGCAATTCATAGCCAATGTACTGAAGATCCTTGGTATATGACACTAACGCTTTCAAACGGACCTAGCTAATCTCGCGTTCATTAGACTTTTGTTACTTATTTTAGACTAATTTTAAAAAGACTTAAGACGACTGAATTGAAAAGATGTGATTTCGGATAAAAATAATTTATAAATTTATAAATAATTACAAAAAAAATTGTTAAAACTTCTAGGATCTTGTTGATTTTACAAGTATTTTAAGTACTTAATATTTTAGACTTTAATAAATATCATTTCGATAGATAATAATTTAAAACGTTTTCAATATGGATAATATAAACACATGAAATTTTTAATTGTTTTACACAAGACAACATACAGATCTTTTCGAATGGCACACTCAATTGCATTATTTTACCAATGTTTGCATTGAGTCACAAAATTCAATCACTAATCGCATAAAGGAGTTGAAAAACATAATACAGAATGTCTAATATCAATAAAATTTGGCAGGAGACAGTGCAAGCACGCCAAAAAGTATTTATCTTTCTACGACAACAGCCCATCGTTTTACGATCACGTAACGGGATCATTTAATTTCACTTTTCGTACATTCGCGCAGGAAACTCATGTACTCAAACACTCATATCTACTCACGTACCCCCAAAATAAATTAAATATAAAAAGAATTGGCCTAAGCGATCTCGTAGTCGCTGCTTCTCTAATCTCTTATCATCATCATCGTCTTAGCGCGGCGCAGAGCCAGCGTGCGTAAAATTTCAGCACGCGACGCGGACATTTCACATGGCGTGGAGAAAACGCGCGTATTACAGAGAAAAGAAAAAATTACGCTCAAAGTTGTCACTTTGGGAACTGAAATATAAACGTGAATAGAAATTATGATCGTATTGCAATAGTTTTCTGCATTAAGTTGTAATTTCTTTCAGGTGTAAAAATTTCTCTTCTCTATCATATTAGATTAAGCACCGTACCAAGCAACTATTCCCAACAGAACAATAGAAACTGTTATTAAATTGTCGTTGGATAATTGAATAGATTTTTGTTCTCTTGATACAAATATTTGTCGCGTTATAAAAATAAGGCTACTTCACGTATTGACTTTTGTCAAATTTGTACGGTTTTTGTATCATCAGACAATGAGATGTTTAAAAAAAATAAATTAAAAAATTTACAAATTTCAATTTAAAATGAATAAAAAAACAAAGTAAAATCCTAAAACTTCCTAAACTATATTTAAATGATGTTCTTCTCATACTGTACCTATATGAAATATATGACAGTAATATTTTTAAACCTAAAAAAGCCGCGAAAGAATTTCAAGACCAACGTAATCACAAGTACCTAGTCAGCAATATCTGGTAATCGGAAATCAAAATTTTTTCGAAAAGATTACATTCATTTAAATTAGATCAAAAATTAGAAGAAGAAAAAAAAAACATTTTTCACTTTCTACTTAGTCGATTTGCAAAAAGACTAATCGTAATATTCCACTCCCCACTCTTTCACCTGCTTTAACAATACTTCATTCCACTATAATCATTTGACTTTTAAGATCATACACCCCCGCCCGCGAGCAACTTTTTGCACTCGGAACTTTTGGCGACGTCGCTCGCCGTTTTGCCGAGCATGTCGCGAGCTTCTATTTCAGCGCCATTCTGCAGGAGGAAGTTGATAATCGCCGGGTGCGAATGAAGGGCTCCTAGGTGCAGAGGCGTACGACCGGACGCGTCTCCCTGTGACAAATCGACGCCAGCCAAATGATAGGAGCGTAATCGAGTTAAGTTACCCGCTGCTGCAGCTGAACACATTCGGTCACCGATGAGACGACCGCGTTCGTGCAGATGAGCTCCACATTGGAGTAATAATTTTATTATCTACGGAAAAGAATATTGTAAGAAAAGAACAAGATGAATATTAATATGCTCTTATTTTATGTTTTAGTATACCTCGTGACTGTCGTTTTCTATTGCTTCTGTTAATGGCGTTCGATTAAATCTGTCTTTGACGTGTACATTCGCTCCCATTTTCAATAGATGTCGAACTACCGCAATATCGCCCTCGCAGCAAGCAATGTGCAAAGCAGTTCTACCGTCAGCATTTGGTTGGGAAATATCAGCTCCCTATCGACAAATAAAAATATATCATAAGGCAATTATTATATATTATTACACTGTACATATACGAAGCAACGCAAGGATAAACTTACGTATCTCTTAAGAGATTCAAGCTTAGCTAGATCCTTTGACATTACAGCAGCATTCATCATTGCTGGAAAGAGAATGGCACCCAGTTCTTTAAATTCCTGCGGCGAATTTATTCTTAATGATCTACCAACGGCATCGACTAAATCCCAATCATGTAAGGTAACTGATCTGCCTGCAGTTAGTTCACCTCGCAAGTTCGTTTCCATCATCGCACGTTTCGTTTCTACATCCCATTCCGTTTTAGATAATACATAAGCAAGTTTTGTTAAAGCTGCTTCTGGAGTCATGTCAAAACCGGATATAACTCCTGAAAAATAAAATAAAAGTGATGTTGAGACTTGTATTATTTATACTGCACAGATTTTTTTAATAATAAAAACAAATAATTTTGTAAATCAATTATAAAATTGTTAAAAAAAATATAGAAGATATTTTGCCCCTCGTAATAAATAATATAAATAAAAAAATTGTGATAGAATAATAAATTACAAAATTATCAGTGATTTCTGTAACAACATACCGGCATCCATTAATATTTTTCCAGTGTCGTATATTGTTGAAACACTGCCCTCTGGACATTGAGTAATGTTTACAATGATAACTCCCCGTTCTGCTGCTGCTTTGAATTCATCTATAATATCTTCTCGATTCGAGGGTACATTACCCGCACCGTAAGTTTGTAGAACAACTCCTTCAATAGGCTTACGAAGGAAGGCTCTCACCAGATCAGCAGTTATACTAGGGAATAAACGGAGAAGACCGACTTTCTCGTTTAGCGTAGTGTGAACGTGAAATTTTTCCAAAATGGATGTACGGAATATGGAGCGGTAGTCAACTGAAATTATATTTATTATTGTCAATTTAAAATCTACATCGATTTAAATTTAGTGTGTTACTCCTTGCTAAAAATCAAACGAATTCAGTTTGTTTAACAGGTTAAGCGCGGCATGGTACATATTGTACCATGAATTATTTGAAAGATGTATCTTTTAATTGCTAGATAAAAATAATAATCTTTTAATCAATCAATTTCTCGTATTTATAGACTTTCAGAAAACAAAATGCGGGCGAAAAATAGCCTACGCATTTTACGCTCCTCGTGAAGAAAATTACTAAATTAGTATATGCACCACGGGAGTAAGTAAAGAATCCCTCAGATCGCTTATTTGTCACCCTCGCCTTCGGCTCGGGCGACAATTGTATGCGCTCTGAGCCATTCTTTACTTTTACTCCCTAGGTGCATAATCTACTATTACTTTGCTTAAACGAAAATATAATAAAAGTGTATATAAATAATAGAAAAATAATGGAAAAGTATTGAGTTACTTAAAATTTCGCCACCGCACTGAACTTGTTAAATAAATCAAACTGATATTTTTAAGGAGCTTTCACACGAATATACTTTAATTAAAAAGATTACCATCAATTTTGATGCCAGCAATAGCAAGAGGTGGAGCATTAGGGGAATAAAAAGCCTCAAATGCAGTAACAGATGCTTTAGTTGTACGATTCCCCCTCATAAGACGAGTTCCAAAGAAAATACAGACTTCAGGTATACTATAATTAGCAGCAATCACAAGAGATGTTAAGAAATTATCAAGCCCATCACTTCTAGTGTCAAATAGTGGTAATTGTGATCCTGTTAACACTACTATTTTTCCAAGAGCCTCCAACATAAAAGATAATGCAGAAGCAGTATAACTTAATGTATCAGTACCATGTAGGACTACAAAACCATCAAAGTGTTCATAAGACTCCTAAAGAGAAATGAAAATATTTTAAATGATGTAAATATAACTATTTTATAATAAAAATATGATTGATGTTTTACTTGAATGTCACGTGCTATTCGAATCCAATCATCCATTCTCATGTTACTAGAGTCACACAAAGGTGAGTATTCTAACACATTATAAATTATTCGTCTACTATCTACATCAGTCATTCTGAAAAAAGAATATTCAAATGTACTTTTTATCTATAAATTTTCATTGATAAATATTAAAGAGAATTACATATCCATCACAAGAAAATTGTTATGTCTAAAGTTAGAACTGAACAGATTCTTTTTATTTTTATACAATAGATAGACATGATACATACGGTAATACTAAAGGACCCATTGGTCCAAATCTTTCTTCAGCATATTCTTTGTCATGCATATTAGGATATTTTCTCAAATTTTTAACAAAAGCATTAGCTATTGGTACAAGGGCTGAAACATAAATTTTAAGTTTGTTACATAATATATTTCAAAACTCTTGTCATATTTTAGAATTGACAAGAATATTTGAGCAATATTAAATTGATTTAAAAAAATAAAAAATTACCTCCTTCCTTATTTCGAACCATTCCAATAGTTCCTCCTGTATATAAAACAAGAACCCTTCCTTCTGGTCTAGATTCTTGAAATGATCCACAGGAGACATTTCGTTGAATTTGTTGGATATCATTACAGTTTTCTTGCAAAGAATTGTCACCATTTTGTTTACTATTGCTTTCTGAATTTTGGATTGGACTTGTATTGAACATTTCTGCATTAACAGTTAAACCTGCACTGCTCATTGTATCTCCTGAAAGCAAAATTTATGACATAAACTTTTGTTGATTTTAAAATACTAAGAACTTATTTTAAAAGTAGCATTTTTTTACAGAAAAACATGATTTTATATTTATAAAGTGACAGTTTTATAATAATTTAGAATGTAATAAATGCCAAAAAATTCAACAGTAGAAATGGTATCAATACCAATAATCTATTGTCAGTAGCAACAAAGATGCAACATAATAATGATTATAAGGAATAATAATCATTATAACCAATACAGAAAAAAAATCAAAATAAAATACTTCAATTTCTTGAAAAATAAATGGAAAAAAATAAAAGCTCCTCTACTTACTCTACTAACTCTAGTACTGGATGCTGCTGCTCGACTACTAAAGCTTCTTCATTGAATGTCAATGTCAGAGTGACTCTGATTGCTGATCAACCAGCACTGCAATATTATTGATATCTTTTATTTATATCATTGATTTTTCTTCTCTCCGGCAGTCAACCAACAAATACGACACTTCTCTCACGCTTGATGACTTGACCAATTGACCCCTTCTCCTTTCGCAATACAATTCCACGCCACAACTTTAATGTATCTTCGTCTGTTCCATACACACGCAGCCTAGCAAGCCGCGCGCGATGTCCACTCGCTAAGCTAGCAGCCTGCCTCTAATATTCCCTTCCTTGCGTCTACGTATTTACACCTCATCGATGAACGTCGCGCGGTATATTACATCAGAGCGACGCGGAAGTCTTGTCCATCTAGATCAGCTGCTGTTTATTATCTATTAGGTATCTAGTTGTCAGCCCAATGGGATTTTTCTTTCATCAGTCGCTGCTACTGCACCTGCGGTGAGCACGTGTAGTGCATACTTTATATATAAAGCGGCAATGGCAAGCCACGCTACTCATTGGCGGCGGTGGCTCCGTATAAGGGAGTATCTACACTAGGGGGCGCATCATGGAGCGCGTCGAGGTGCGCGTCCCCTACCAAAACCAATCACAGCTCGACTCGAGCGGAATCGAGTAGAAGCAAAGAGTATCTAGTCCGCTGGAGTCAAGCTGTGATTGGTCGGGTACGCGCACCTCGACACGCTCCATCATGTGTCCCCACTCCCCAGTGTAGATACTCCCTAAATGCGCTCGCACGCTGCGGGTGGGCCGATATTCCAAATGGCCTGGAGCTGACATGACCTGCGATCACTGGTTTTCGTTGTTTTGTAATGTGTTGCAATGGAATGACGCAATTAGGTGAATGCATGGTTTCGAGAAATGAGTAAAAAATTGTAGTTACTGATAAATGCGACAGAAGAAAGGAACTTTGTTTTGATATGCTCAACAGAATGTATCATTGATTAAAAATGTGTTAAATTAAGTACAATAGCTATTCAAACATTAAAACAATTGCAAATTTTGTGATTTCACAAATTTTTTTAATTATATATAAGTACTTTACATTTTTTGCTTCTTGCATTTTTTATAATATTACTTATTGTTTGTAAAAAAAAAATAAAAATTCTAAAACTTATTTTGTTACTTATAATAAAAGCTATAAATAATAGTTTTATTATAAAAAATTGAAATTCAATAATAGTACATTGACAGCAAGGGAAGTAGAAAATAAGCTATTTCTAGCAAGGGTAAGGTGTTCTGCACGAATCGGAGTCGAGGGCGCCGCGATGTGGGCTGCCAATTTTACTCCCGTGGAG
>UXGD01003357.1:0-20829 GCA_900474315.1 Torymus auratus | reverse complement strand
TCGTCGACACAAGTCTAAAAGTGCTAGTTTTCGTCTACATAAATTTAAAAAGGCTAGTTTTCGTCTGCGAAAAAAAGCGGTGCTACTTTTCGTATGACACGTCGATATACACTTTATGTGTTTAGGTAGTTCGTGCATAACTCTTCTAGTCAAAGCAGTTCTGCGTAAAGAGGTTATCTAAATTTTGCAAAAACACTAGTTGTAACGTGATTAATTTCACGTTTGCAATGTAATGTAAACAAAGTGTATTTAACATGACTAAGATAAATTTGTTTAACAAAGTATCAATATTTTAGAAACAGATACTACCAGCATAACCAATTATATTGATAAAACACGGGAATTTTATTGTGTTTCTCAACTGATTTTAATTTTGAAGGTCGTATTTTTTTCCTTAAGTAATTTCATGGAGACTTTCTATACGAAAAAATCAAAATTATTCAATACCCAGAAAGTTATAGCTAATTAAAAAAATATATTTCTTCAACCACGTGCATGCTTTTATGAACAATTAGCTATAACTTTCTGAGTTTTGAATAATTTGGATTTTTTCCTGTAAGAAGTCTCAATGAAATTACTTACGGAACAAAATGAGACCTTCAAAACTAAAATCAGTTAAAGAACACACAAGTTTCCCGTATTTTATCAATAAAGGTTTGTGCTGACAATATATGTTTCTAAAATATCGACATTTTGTTAAAAAAAGTTATTTTGTCATGTTAAATACACTTTATTTATAATACATTGACTATCTATATAATTTTCAATAAATTAATCACATTACAACTATTATTTTTTTCACATTTAAGACAACCTCTTCATGCAGTACTGCTTTGACTAGGGAAGTCGGGCACGAACTACCTCAATAGTTAAATGTAATGAAAATAGTAAAATATTGTAAAATAGAAATTGAATTCGTATTTGTTTCTTTCCATTTTTAAATAAAATAAACAATTAATATTACATATGCAAAACTGTAACTTCTGCAAGTTAATTTCTAGAAGAGAGTTTGTAATTTCCTTTTTATGCTGAAATATGCAAGTTGACAAAGTTTGCCTATCTTGAACTAAGTTCACCTGCAACTTATATCATTATTTAGTCTCTTAAAATAACATTAGATGCGCATGTCGTGCAATAATGCCGTAGATGTCTCTCTTGTTGCGTGATGTTAAGCTAAAATAACATAAGCATAAATTGATATGAACTAAAAGTTTCTCAAACTTCAACTAATAATTTATGAAATTTGTTTAAAGTTGTTAAAATGTTACATTATATCACTTTTGTGAAGTATAATAAGCAAGAAATACTATAATTTTTTTTTAACGAAAAATAAAATTTTGAAAAATTTATAGTTGATATATATATATATATATATATATATAAGAGATGCAGTAAAATCTGCTTTATATTCATAACAATAAATTTTGTTCAAATCGATTCTCTATAAAATATACAAAAACACATTACCGCAAAGCAAATATGTATCTTACCAACGACATTTAAATGATATTGATGAGCTTTGACTGGAATCGTTGATATTTGACATTCGTAGATACCCTCGTCTCGCTGTTGGGCCCATTTGATACAAAGAGTCCATTCCGACCACTCATTATTAGCTCCAGAATTCGATTTATGCAAGACCTGAAACCGCTGGTCACTCGTGTAAGTGTATGCACCTGCGGTGAGGATATGAATGTCTCGATGCCTCACCCAAGACACCTGTAGACAAAAATAAATATGACCTTCAGTACAATTATGTATTATAGTACATTTATATTACTTATACTAATATGCTTATGAAGCTATAAAACTGAGATAACTTTTAGATGGTTTACTATCGTCTAATAAGATATGGGAGTGTATCTAAACTGTCTTGTAATTCAAAATTAAATTATTATGTTCCTACTTATCATATTTTATTCTTCATAAATAAAAGGTATGTAAAATAGTAAGAAGTGATGTGATAAGTATTTACTTTATTTTTAGCACAGCTTTAATTAGTCAAGTCACATATTTGTTTTTCATATCTTCCTATTGAAAAATGAAAATTTATACTTTCATTTATTTCTCTGTATACTACAATTTGCAGTATATACGACAATGACATTAGGATATTTGTAATACTTAAAAAATACTAGTACTAGTACTACGAATAAGAAAGAATTCATTTTTTCGATCGTTTTCATAAGTAGAACTTATTAATACAAACCTATGTTTACATGCATTTTTTTAGATAAAAAAGATTAAATTAAACTGACAATTAATTATACGTGTCAATACTTATCCCTAATTAAGTATTTTATCAATTCGTGATTCAAAAACATTGCAATGAAATTACAAATTGATGTCTGCTTTACAAAGATTAAGGATTAAATGCAGCTTAAAATTAATAGATTAAATAAATACATAACGGGAAATAGAAACAAATACAAAGACTCACATTTATCTTATCCCAATACTACCAAGTTTTCTAAATACTAAATTAATTAGAGTTAGTAGATGAGGAAGATTTTCAATATTTCCGAAATAAAATGAAGATTATAAGACAAGCATACAAATCGTTATCGATTTTCGAGCATCTAAAATCCGTGCTGCCTTTATTATACGGGGCGTGCATAAACTCGTTCCCATTTCGCATGACGTGAGCGCATGCATCCTGAATCTATATATCCAGTAGGTCGCAAGGGAATATTGACGAGGCAACGGGAGAAAGGCTTCCTAAGATTTTCAGGAATCTTCCCCGGCGTATTGACGAGGCTCTCGAGCTTGGCATTCCGGAAAACGAATTATTAATATTCCCTTTAAAGTTGGCATGTTCTTTAAGATGGGAAATATAAGATGAGAGGTTGACGGATTTTATTTAAATACGTATCGTAATATGTACATCGATATATTTTTTTAGATATATTAGATTTTGAGCACTCTACGAGCGCCTCTAATATTATTGTATTTGTTTTATTTGTGAAGTAAAAAAATTTAATGATAAATAAGAATACAAAAAATAATACTATGATATGTTCTAGCTCTATTTTATAAATGATAAATGAAACTTCGCATAACAAAAGTGTCTAAAAAGGGGAGCGCCAGGAATGCGGGTCTTGAATTTTTATAAAACTCAAGGACACTTCTACTTTCAAAATAATTTGACACCTGTCTCAGTATTTTTCTGTAATTTGTTTATTTAATTCTATATCTTGTAATGGTGTGCCATTGATTCTAATTTTATTGGAGATTTGTTAATATACGCATACTAATTGTATGCTTCCTTCTGAAAAAAGCAAAATAAACTGAAGCATAAATAATTTAACATTATCATTTATTTACCATTTTTGTCAATATCATTAAATGCATTTAATATCGAATAAAATTTATTTATTTCAATATACATCAAAAGTTCACCATCTCCACCACCATATAATATTCTTATTTTGAAATATGTTTTAAATGGCTCAATATTGTCATGTGTGTGTGTGTGGGTGTGTGTGTGCATGAAATTATTTGAAATTATTTCTAGAAGTAGATTTTGCATACCAATCGGGTGAGTTTTTTGGGTAAAAGGATTGATCCATAAATTTCGGAGATATTTGAGGTTAAACTTTTTTTCGCTTTTTTTTTTAACCGTAATTTCTCGAGAACGGCTCTATGTATCTCAATGGGACGTATATCATTCGAAAGAGAATTAAATTATCTATATTTGCTATCACAAAGCTTCTTCTAGGAGGAAGCAAAAGTGGCCACACTTGAGATGAGAATAAAGTACTATATGTAACTCGGGAGAAAAGTCGATGATTCCCTCGGGTGATCACTGTTCGAGCGAGCGAAGCGAAGCGAGAGGCTTCGATCAAACGAAGCGATCAAGAGCGACTTTTCTCCCTTGTTACATAATGTACTATTAAAGATAAATATTCTCTTTTATCGAAAGAAGGCGCTTCGAAAATATAAAAAGAATTCCATTTTATAAAATTTCATCAAAGTTAATTAATTTTTACTGCAGTTATTGTTGGACAAAAAAGTATTTTTAATCAAAAAATTTTTTTTTTTCGCTTTAACAAATACAGATGTTTCCTCGCAATTTCAACGGAATAAAATACTTCCCAAATTTAATAACTGGTAAAAACGTCGTGGAAACGAATGTTTAATTAACCAGATCTAAAGTTTTTATTAGTCAGACAAATGCAATTTAATTATCGGAAAAAACGAAATTTTCATCGAATGCTTTCATTTTAATTTATTTTAACAAAATCAATAGTTGAAGTGAATTGATGAAATATTTACGTTTGAAAACAGTAATTCAGGATTGGTCGACGCTGTATATAAACATTTTTAAATTAAAGTTACAATCGGTAAACCTATATCATTGTATGACAAAAAGATACATTTTTATAAACAAATATTATTTTTATATCACATACATAGGCGCTAATCTCTATTTGGCTCGCATAGAAGGTAGTAATAAAAATCTCTAAAATGCGAAATTACAGATGAGCAGCAGCAGCGTCTAATCCGTGAGGCGATGAGCGACTACAACCGTCACACGTGCATCAAGTTCAAGCCCTACACCGGCGAGGAGACGGATTACATACGCATCACCGCGGGCAACACTGGCTGCTGGAGCAGCGTCGGCCGTATCGGCGGGGCCCAGGACGTGAACCTCCAGGTCCCCGGCTGCGTGACGAAGAAGGGCACCGTCATTCACGAGCTCATGCACGCCATCGGTTTCCTCCACGAACAGAGCCGCTACGAACGCGACGACTTCGTCTCCATTCAGTGGCAGAACATACAATCAGGTTAGTGAAGCTACCTTTCTTTTCCGATAATTTCAGGGCCGAATCGATTTTATTATGAGTTCCTCCATATTTTTCAGTTGAATAGAGCCACCTCCTTGTTTGTTGTAATAAATATATTTAGCGTCGTGCGAAAATCAAACTTTACTTTCGAATTATCTCATTCAAGAGTAATGCTTCAATCAGTTAACTTTTAACGTAAATAGAGATTGAATGGTCTAGTTTAAACGTTTTTGCGATTTTGCGGCCACTCATTTGAACAACTAGAACAATGCTTAAATTTAAATGACGTCGACGCGAAGATCGGAATTTAGAGTTTTAACTGATTCTAGCTTATTAATTGGAAAGAGTGATGAGCATTTCTATGGCGACTGATTTGAAAATAAATTATAATGTATAAATTTTAAACGAGAATAACGTTTCATAAGTTATGTGTAAGAGATTTTTTACATACCTATAGGTTTTAATATAGAAAGCATTTTAACGTAATCACATGGCGCTTTAGCCGATTTACGTGAATTTCACGAGAAAAAGTCGAGAGAGATAAAAATGAATTCTGATATTCATTTTGTAACATTAATAACGTTGTGAATCCTTCATATTTCACTGCTCCAATTAAAGTCAGCGAAATTTTTCTAATTATATTAAATCAAAATGTTTATCTCGTTTCCTTTGAAAAATTACAGATATTTTTTCATTATAAATTGTACATTAAAAAGTGCATTAAACATGAAATATTAACTTTGACGGAAATTGCTGCGAGTAACTTTATAGAGATCCTTTTTAAAAATATTCTGTATAATCACAGTAAAGTAACGTTCTTCCATATTTACAAATGAGTGCTTCACTTTTCAAGTATATACTCTCGTTCGAAAGGAATTCAAATACTTTTCTGAAATCTAAATAACGAAAAAGTCAATATTTCATAAATTCCAAATCCCAAGCCGCCTTGGCTTTACGATATCTCCCTCGGTTCCCGCGGCACATTATAACTTGCGCACGCGCGCAGTAATAAAACGGGCGTGCGTTACAGAAGTAAGTGCATATATATAAGTATATACCTATGGCTATGTATATGCATACACGTCTGTGCAAAGGTCGCGAGGGCAATTTCGAGAAGGCGCAGAAGAGCACGACCGACGCGTTCGGCGTCGGCTACGACTACGGCAGCGTGATGCACTACTCGGCCAACGCGTTCTCGCGCAACGGCCAGCCCACGATACAACCCAGGGTGAGTGTTCGCACATCGGCGACTACCCCCGGGAGGGATATTACGCCCTCCTTCCCTTTTCTCTCTCTCGCTTCCTCTTTCTGGCTTTTTCTATTATCGCGAGCGGGGCTTCCATTTCCTGCCCTGCACGTTGCTTCGACTCGCCTATTTAGCTTAGTACTTGCGGAGGGGAGGATGCCGCGGGGGTGAGAAAAAATTGCTGTATATGCGGGACTTTCATTACGTTGATGGGATTTTTTCATTTCTATGCGCTAAGGAGATTTCATGACCTTATACGAGCTGTTTAAACCTTTTCACATTTGTCCTCTCCCTGCTTCTATATCGTGTGCTCTTTATGATTGGCCGAATAATGAAAACATTTTTTGGTAGTCAATAAAATACATTTTTATTTGTTTAATAATATACTAGTGAAAAATTTTATATATTTCAGAATATATTGAATAACTTATGCAACGGACTAAATTAAAATCTAAAGTGGATTGATCATTGGTTTTTATTGCATGTTTGTTCATTCAAATATTTCAGTATAGCGCTTTTAATTGAAATATTTGTTATATATGAATTCTGGGGATTGTAATTAAAATGGTAAAAGCGTTACTTTTATTTTTATTTATTCATCTGTTCCCATAATATTAAATATTTTATCATCATATTCCATGCTTTCAGTTCTATTTAATCCTTTCGAAAATACATCCCCCTACTAGCTGATATGCATATCTTTTATCAATATTTGTTTTATAAGCTTCAAAGTATACTAACAATAATAACTAGTAATAACAAATAATAATGTTTTTTATGTTATATTACATGCTTTTTGTGTAATAATTAAAGACGAAATTTCTTTGTCAAGAAGAAGGATTTGTTGTGATTAACTCTATGTTTTAGTCTTATCAAACTAAAATGAACTTTAATTTCAGTTACTGTTCGTGTGCTAACTTTTATTAATTTCAGATTATGCACTTGAACTAAACGAATGTATGTAAAAATCACCACTTTTTAGAATGAACCACTACTCAATAAGCTAATGAATGAGCTTGTAAAATTGATACATGAAAATTTTTCCTATATTTTTTGTTTTTTCCCCCAGTTTTTCTTTTTTAATTGGGTTATATGAAAATGGCAATGTTTTTGTAAAATTTATGAGAAAATCCTTATTCTTGACCAGGAACGTAATACTAGTCTTTGGGGAAGTCTTATTGGCGGAATCTTCCAGGGAAAAACACCAGAGGCCCTCGGTCAACGCGAAGGTTTCAGTGTCAAGGATATTCAAAAGATTCGTAGGATGTACAAGTGCGCCAAGCGAAGACGCAGCAGCAACTTTTTCCTTTTTTAAATCTGTCGCGCTGCAAGGCGAAACCGCCTTTGAAAAGAATTCAAAGGGATACACTTACCAAAGCATATTTATATAATATTTGATTTTTTCAAGATAACAACAAAGTCATTGTACAGTGATTCATATTTAAATAATGTCTGATTGTGCTATCATCGAAATCAAACGTTTCCTAGTCTATTTATATACATGATAAGAACTGTATGCGTGTGGTGTGTTTATTGCAACTTGAGATGAATATTTAATTGATATTATCTGTAGATATCGTTCTGCATTCTTGCAGTGATGAATAATTATATAACAATTCTCTGTTTGCATTTACTAGGCTTCATATTACTAGTAATATTTGATTGTATTTACGTTTTATTCATTGGATATGTGTGATGTACAATATATATTTTATTGCATTTCTGAACTACGCTGTATTTATTTTTTCCTTTTTCATCCCCATTTGATATTTGATGAGGTGTTAAAACATGATATAATATCTTTTAATATATTTTATTCAGCAAACATTTATACAATCTCTTACTAAACATAATAGAATAATAAATTATACATATAATATAAGATACCTTATTTTAATAATACCAAAGCGTACGTCTTATTAATTACTGAACTAAGTCTGCATTATAAAAGTGATAAAAAGACACTGTCTAGTTTCAATACAACCTACGTACACTCGAAAACTGACGTGACAGAAGTAAATTTTGATCATAAAAGTACATACATAAATTTCCTTATATAACGTACAAACTACATGCGTATAATAACGTTTAATGATCTTACATGCTCGGAAAATTTACAAGGGCAGTAACTCTACTCGTAAAAATGGTCTACCGCGCGCTTAAACTCGAGGGGGAGGACGAGTTTCATCGTTGGCAAAAGGCACTGTTATCTTAAAAGTAGGAGCGAGCCGGAGGTCGACGAAGTTTTCTTCGCCACCGACTCTTGATTCGCATGAGCCACTGGGGAAGATAAAATGGATATGGACGAGTTGTGCGTTTTTGCGTTGTTCAATTATTCTTCTAGCTGCGTATATACTCTTATTGATTTGTGCGAGAAATACTTTATGGAAATTATAGTTGGTTACAACGCAGAAAAGAACTTGAAATTCATTTTCAATTTACATATACATTAGCCATTATGGAATATCCAAGAAATGCATAAAAGCAATACGTTTACAGATACTCTAAAGAAATACGAAGCCATAATAACTTTTGAAATATATCTTTTATAATTAAATAAGGTCCTTATTATTTCTGATTTACACTATATTTTTTAAATTTAACAACGTTTACATTTTACGACAAACAAAATTAATATTCAAGTATAAACTGTCATATATATCTATATATATATTTTTTTTTTATTTGGCAGTGGTAAAAATTATCGTACACTAGTTCATAAGTCATTTAACTCTTTTATATACGTATAAACGCAGCTTTTCCTATAACACATCGATTTGTAATTTTAATTATATTTATTTGCACAACTAAATATTAGTTTTAATGTACATGTAGATTGATTTGGGCATTTAGTTTAACCTTTTTATAGTCGACATTTTTCTCAGTGTGTGTATGGGGATTTTTAATGAAACATGATTTTTTTTCCATATAAGCACACAAAAAATATGAATTCATCAATTTTACATTGTTCTTTACAATCTGTATCAATCAATGTATAAAAAGGTTGAACTATCGGTCCAAATGCAGCACCCTATCGCCGCTTGCCTTGGGCTCCATCGTCGTCTATCCACATCTCCCTCGTACAGTGTCTTCAGGAATGACAGAAGCAGGAATATTGTCGTATCGCAGCGAGGTACACGTTCTTCTGATCCGCTCTGTATATAACACCGCCCTGCTCTAGTGCGTGCGCGGGCGCTCAGCGCTGCCACGTCCTCTTGACAAAGTCGGCGGCGCGCTCGCCGATCATGATGGCCGGGGCGTTGGTGTTGCCGGACGTGACGCGAGGCATGACGCTCGTGTCGGCCACCCGCACGCCCTGCACGCCCCGCACGCGCAGCTGATGGTCGACGACGGCTAGGGGGTCGTCCGCCGGGCCCATCATGCACGAGCCCGCCTGGTGGTTCTCCGGCGCCGTCTCGTGCTTTATGGCGCACTCCCAGTAAGCGTCGCAGCCGAACTTTAGGTGCTCGCAGCTCTTCACCGGCGTGCGGTCCAGCTTGAAACCGTATCTGAAATGCGCATCAAGTGTTAGATGTATATAACTACTGAAGGGTCTGTTTTTAACTTTTAAAACACTTCGAGGTCGCTTCGTTTCGTCGCGAAAGTTAAATATAAGTACTACTTTTAAGTTAATTCGAGTTGAAAAGCAAAAGTTGTTAAAACTTTCAGAAATAAGTAACTATAATCATAAGGAAAATATATAGAGCTAATAACATTTACTATAATTATTACTCTATGAACTTCAAGTCAATAGATATAATGTCATTTTCGAAAAATGGTGGTGTCAAAATTGTTCAAAATTCAATGAAATTTCATTAAATTATTAAGAATAAGAATCTTCATTTTTTCAAATGGCTATAACTTTTTCCAGAAAGGTTCATTTTGATGTTACGAGATGGTTATTTATAAATTTTAGGTACTTGTTATTTTTAACCACGCTCTTGACCTAAGTTTCACATAAAAACCAATCTCGCTATGTGTATTTTATATTATTATAATATTATAAAATATATGCAAAAATTTTATCATATACGAAAACTAACAATATAGGCATAAGAAGCATGGGATACAGTTATTGCTATCACGAGAATAGAAAAATCCCTGTATCCGCATGTTAACAACTTTTAAATTCTAGGAAAACCACTGGAAGTTACGAGTATAGAACTAAGACTAACTGAAATGTAGTAAGGTTCTATGATTTTATATGATACTTTACTGAATTGATATTATTGTGAAACAATGAACGTCTTACGGACTTTACGACTTTGAGACATCTTGCTTAAGAGTATTTAGAGGATATCGATTCATTGTAGAAAAGGGCTTGAAATTGATAGAAAATATGCGACTACTCCGCCTATAATATTTTAAGCTATTAATTTCGTCCTATTATTTCTTTTTAATTTGAGAATGTAAAATGAAAGAAAAATAAAATCCGATAAAGTGAAACAAACTTCTTATTAATTTTATGTATTTTGAGATCGATACTAAATGGCATTGAATGTGAATTATGTAATATATATTTCCAGATATTAGAATTAGAAAAATCAATTAATGTTTCAAGAAAGTAAAGCAAATTTCACTCTGTCAGCCTCTCAAAATAATTACTTTTCTTTTTCTTTTTCTTTTCTTTTTCTTTCATTGGCTGTGGGTACAATAGACTCCGACGTGCCACAATACCAAAATAATTACGATTGT
Organism: Torymus auratus; assembly: GCA_900474315.1. Taxonomy (NCBI): domain Eukaryota; kingdom Metazoa; phylum Arthropoda; class Insecta; order Hymenoptera; family Torymidae; genus Torymus; species Torymus auratus. The sequence goes on along the minus strand of UXGD01003357.1, from coordinate 10,101 downwards.
AGAATGATCCATCAAATATAGGATCTCTAAATTTGTAGAGTTTCAATTATATATAAAATAAATATTGATGAATTGATTTTCATTCAATTGTTCTATTTAATTAATTTTCTCGGTATTTTTCATTTTAAATTAATGGGTAAATTAAACTTTCAAAGAAAAACAATTATTTTTTCAATTTTCAAGCCCACCGTGTAGCTTTGATATACGCGTCGAACAAAATTTTTTAAAACAACAATGCGTAAAACTTTTATTATGAACGACATTTTGCTATCATATAAAGGCTATATATATAGTAACGAGCATAATATCCCTTCGTAGATTCGATACATAAAATAGTCATTAAGTGCGAACCGTCAGTAGAGCGCATAGCCATATACGGCAAATTTCGCTTGGTGTTATATTCCAACTCATCTATGATAATGCAACTATAAAACGGTATTATACTATAGCGAGCTTGATTCCAGGACAACGACAAAGAAAAAATTTAACTTGTAAGTGATTTGTCCACTTGTACCAAAGAACGAAAAAGAAACGACGATACGATTGTTATACATAGCATTGCGTAAATTTTGTTACGGGATTATCAGCCTATACGGCAAATGTGTGCAAATATAGCGCAGTACCGCGTATAATCCACATCATTAGTGCCTGTACGTAATGGTTCATATAATACAGCATGGGAAAAAATATTAACGCGACCTTATTTCACATTTGTACACCTACAATATATATATTTATATGAAAGACTGAAACAATTATGATAGGGCAAAAACTTCAATATTTTATTTTTAAGATAAATAAAAGATTAAATGAACAACATTGTAAAAATAAGAAAATTCGTGAAAATTTGAATATATTTTTTATGTAATATGCTTCATTGCACGTAGATATTATAATCTTATACAAAAAAAGAGATGGACGTTGAGATTGTCACCTCTAATGATTGTGATTGGTTGTGAAATGGACATGTAAAATGTGAGTGAGCATGAAATGAAAATAAAATCTCGAAAAAAATCCACTATATTTTGCAAAAATCTCTTAATATTTATCATGAAAGTCTAAACGGATTGTCCGACAAACCGACAAACTATGTAGCAAATGTATAATTCATTAATAAAACGTCCCTAATCGGCTTACCGCTGGACGGACAAATCAAGACAAGTGTCATGTCCGGATAAGACGTATATATAAAATTAGCTCTTCACTTACTTCCTGAGCGCCTCCGTCTCGGCGAGGGCGGCACTGAACTTGATGCCTTCTATCAGCGCCCCGACGTCGTCCGGGTGGGTCAGGTACTTGCCGTAAATCAGCGGCTTAGCCAGGGGATCGTTGCTCTTCAGGCGCAGATAGCCCCGGCTCTTGGGGTGCAGGATCGTCGGGATGATGTAGATCGCCCGGTTTGAGCCCTTCTTCTCGCCCACCATGCCCGTCTCTGAGCAGTCGGCCAGGTAGCCGCCGAAGATCAGCTGGATGTCCGGGTGGTCCTCGGACGGGTCCGCGTACTTTGTGTTTATCATCGCCGTCACCTCGGATATGCCTGCGGAGATTGGCCAGAGTTAGAGCTTTCAGCTCTCTTTATGGGGGGTTGATAACAATTTGTAGCGATAGATTTTCTAGAGTAGAAGCTGATATTGTTTTATATATACTCGAAATATTTTGTTATACTTTAGTTAGGGGCGTAAATTGAATGTTTACTTTTCAAAATGGATGTAGAATATGTAAAGTTAGATATTTAAATAATTTGTATATTTAGCAAGTAAATGTAAAATGTTTGTTGCTAAATTAATATTATCTTGAGAGTTGTGCAAAAAAGTAAAAAGTAAATAAATCGTTGAAGCATCGTCTCTTGACCTCCCCCTGATTGGTTTATCTATAACTACATAAACACTACTTTCTGAGTGTTAAGTGAATAGTTTATATATATAAGGTACGTTCTCTAGACGAGTTCCATTATAAGTGTGAATTTTTAAAGCCTTCATCAAAATTTGAATATTTGTAAAAAATAAAAATGACTCGTACTGAGCAACATTTTCGGGAATCAGTTAAAACCGAACTTTTTATATTTCATCTCTGCAAACATTAATTTTCGTTCATCTCGTCAAAAGTTACAGCTAGCAATGCTCTCCTACATACTCCAAACTTCCGGATTATGCTCTTTTGCGAATACTAAACTACTTCGGGCTATGATTGAAAGCTGGATGCTGTCGTCGGGGATAAACTTTTTGAATTCAAATCGTCGCACACAGCACCGTCGCATCACAGCCCGCGTCGCTGTCCCACGTGGTAAATCAACTTTATGAGTTCCGCTGCGCGTGCGCTCGTTTGCATTTATAATACAATTACACTGTGAAAGTCCATTAAATTTATAACTCGCGCTCGTGAACACGCGCGGTCTAGAATGTGCGTTTCTAACACAAAAGTTCGAGAAACACGCCGCGTTGGCGCGGCATTAATGTTCGATTAGTTAACCGTGTTACAGAGCAAACGCGTTCGCGCTCCAACGACTGCCTGACAGTAATGTATTCGGCTGATACGTGTAGAGTACTATGTAGGTGGCCCGTCAAATCGTACCGTGGCGTGATTGGGCTATAGCGATTCGGGAGCATACACGATGTCGTGCTGGGGGAGAAAAAATAAACGCAAATATGATTTTACGGACGAGCTCCCGTGAGAGGGGAAATTGGAACGTAAATTGGCGAAAACTCCTGACAGTGTTAATTAAGAATACAATAAAAGCCCCGGACGGGAGTATCACGAAAAAAATAACTGCTCTTTTTCAATCAACCGAATTGGAACAATTGCTAGTCGAACCGGACAACGGATATTTTGTAAATTCGTAAATTGCAAGATAATTTCTTCCGTTTAAATCAAGGTATTATTTAACTTTAAATTCACGTGAAATATTCTTCAGTAAAATTTACAATTATTAGTATATGTAATTATATTATTTATATAATGTTGAAAATTTTAAAATATTGTTGTGTTTTCGATCTGCTTCTGAAAATTTAAAAAATTTCAAAAGCTTACTAACAGTATTAAAGCCTCTCTATGTGCTCATCCTATATATACTTCCATTCACCGATCCTCCATCTAATTAATTAGTCCCTTTGATGAAATATTTTTCATTGTAAAGGATGTGCAGGCGCTGTACTTTTCCCCCATGTTATTTATTAATTAATGGAAAATCATTTGGTATTATCAAAAGAATGCACGAGAATTTTTCACGCAAGTTTATCATAAAATTAAAACTTTTCAGTCTTATCGTGAAACTTTACTCACTTTCAATAAACCAAGCGGCCACTTACATTCCATTATATATACGGCACCTGTGCAGTCACCATAGTCTCCACCAATCTCTCGTTCCATCCACATTATACATTTACATACGCATGATTGATGCGCGCAATGCTCAGCGCGGTCGACGCGATAACCTGCGCACTCGCGTAACCGCGCATCGATCAATTCCCAAACTAGGATGCCTGCACCTATACCAGCGCTGCACATCACGCTCCAATGTCGTGTACCATCTCTTTCTCTCTGTTTCTCTCTGTCTCCGCGGCGTGCAATTTTTCTTCAGCGTATATATATAGCCGCTTGTTCACGATAAATTGGAAATCGCGCACAATGGGCCCCTCGCCGTTATATTGCGCAATCCGTCTTGTCGTGGGCAGGAGAAAAAAAATCCTCGCGAGGGAGGAACACGCGCGCAGGCAAGACGGTTCTTTCGTTCGTTCGTTTGTTTGTTTGTGGGTTTGCGAGAGTTGAGGTACGGGTAATCGAGCCCAATTACGCGCGGACGTGCCGCTAATTGCGCGCGAGGGAGACAGAGAGAAAGACAAGGAGAGAGAGCGATACTCCTATACCGTGTCGATGACCATTGCGAAGGCAGCCGGGGTATGCCGTGCGTGACAGCCGATGCCCCGAGGACACACGTGAGTCTCTTATCGCTTGTTTGCGCGAAAGAGGAGGTTTCGTATCAACAGAATCGTTCTGTGTTTTTGTTTGTTTTGAGCTACGCGAATTGTTGTGTGCTTTGTTTTATTTATTAAGGCGACTTTAGTTATTTAATCGCTATGGCGTGTTTACGCACATATGTTGGTATTCTGAGATTTGGAATTTATTGGTCAAAGTTTTGCTTTCAGTATCCATTTCGATCCATTAGGCTCGAGAGCTATTTTATTGTCGAGCGTACTTTGATGCTGTCTTGTCTGAAGTGCTAATATTTCTTAAATGTACACAATAAAGGTTTCTTAATGTATGATAAATACTGCTTATCTTTCAAGTAAATTGACGAATTAATATCTATTTCGTATATATTTTACTAGTGTGTACGCTCATTTTTATGGCTTCAATTTGTTCATTGAATGTGTAGAAATCAAGCGTTTGGAAATCTGAGATGCAAACATTCATCAGGTTTTACATACTTGCTAGGTATTTCAAAATGTCTTTACGTTAAGTGAAATGAATTATACTATTATTTCAATCACGAATCAAGATAATTGCTGTGCTAGAAGAAATACGTTCAATAAAGTTGCAGGATAATTAAGGATCCCCTTATAGCATACTTGACTTTAAATTGCTATAAAAATAAAATAAAATATTATTGTACTCTTTCGAAGTGATCAATCTCTACGAAAATTTATTAAAAATAATATGTTAAAGTTTTTAACTGATTACATAAGTAGTAACCTAATATACCCGAAAGACGAAGAAAATGAAAATCATCGTTTTTGAAAAATGGGTTGAATGTGGACCACGTAAAAAAATGTATGAAATTTTGTTTTAACCTTAAGCAACAAGAAATTAAATATATATAGAAATTTTATGTAAATGCTATTATAAAGACTTTTTCAATGATAAATATACGTATAAGTTAGTAAACGATACTATTTTATAGTAATATAAAGTAAAAAAAATATGAAAAAAATATATATAGGCTTCCCATGGTCTTATGAATTCTAGAGGATATATTATTACATTATTAATAAATAAAAATATTTTTTAATCAAAATAAATGAATATACAAAATGATACGAGAATAATATTCTTGTATAATACGGTCGATATAATTCACTTTTATAGTAAGCCGCACGCTTATTCGATTTCGGCTCCTCGAAATAATCCTACTGCCAAAATACATTCAACGGTTATAAAAACAAATAGCAGCTTCTCTGGCTTTGAAATACATCTAACGAAACTATATTACCAAAAATAGAACTGCGAAGGTATTTTTGAAACACCGCGATGGTTCATATTAGGCACTGGGCCATTATATTGTGAGACTTTACCCTATATTGTCTTGTACGAAAAATTAAAATAACTTTCGTATAACTTTAAGTAATTAAACTGTGCTATTTCTCGCTCCCTTTAAGATAGTTTTAATTTGTCTTTATGAGTTCGCATAAGTAAGGAAAAGTGCATAACATTTTAATACAACTTAATGACTTAATTTTATGAAGTAAAGAGCTCAGCAGCGCTTTCCTTTAATACAATATTATCCAGATGAGAAATTCCTTATTTAATAAACGACTTACAGCTATTGCCCCAATTAATTTGAACTGAAGTACGAAAATAAAAAAGCACGTAATGACACACGGTAATTAATAACCGCGTAATTTATAATTTTCCTCCACGTTTATAGCTATACGCAGTCTCGTGAACTATATATGCCGCAAAACGAGAAATTTTTTACTATACATCTCGCATGAAAACGCGGAATAAAGAACACTCACACTGTCACGGGGCTAATTTACAGTCTTATGATTTACCTCTAGGAAACACGAAGCTGCTTGCAACATCTCGGCCTCCTATCGGATACTTTTAATAAATAATTCTTTTACCTTATGAATAAAACACTCGTCCGTCTCGAGAGCGAAAAGTGCATTAACTCACGTACGTATGAAGCTAATGCACGCCTGTAATTTCAAAGACGAAAACTACGACAACTACTTAGTAATATCTTTCTCGGCTGTTATCTTCCTCCGACTTTGCTCGACTTTTTTTCGCGCACACCAACGCGAGGAGCTTCTTACCTGCGCTGCACGCTTCTCGATAAATGGAAAAAAGAGTAAAATTAGGGTTTAAAGTAAACGTCGAGAGAAAGAAAGAGAGAGGGAGAGACGAGGAAATGCCGCCCGCGCGTAATTCGCGCCCCGAGGGTCTGAGAACGTAATATGAGCGACTTTAAAGAGGACGGCCCGAGGGCGCGCTTGTGCCACTGGTGGAAAAAGTTAGTCGCGGACGCCCGTGGCAACTGGTGTTGTTCTTGTGTGTGTGGGTGTGTGTGTGTGTGTATACGCGAGCGAATAAACTCGAGTGACAAAACAGGCGATGGTGCAGCCGTAAATCAAGCAGCGCGCCTTTCAGCGGGATTTTAATGGCCCAAGCGGCGGATACCGTGTAATTGATTGTTGCCGGCTTTTTTTTTAATGGACTTGCTGTTCCTTCATTATGTCGCATGCACGGAATTCCGTTTTTATCGGCCAGTGAATTAACGAGGGGACGTCCGTCCTTTGGATTTCGGAGGGAACGAAGATGTTGGGAATTGTTTACGTCTATTTGATGTTTGATGGTAACATCTAGAACATAGCTATAAGTTCGGTGGTTGTACGGAAAAAGGGCACATGACCATTTTTTTTACCAAACCAGTTAACACTATTTTCGTGTTCTTTGAGACCTAAGGCATAAGTTATAATAAGTTTTGTTGAAAACATAATTTTATTATAAAGAAAAGTTAATTTGAAAAGACCCACAAGTTCACTTTGTAATATCCCTAATGTATTGTATATAAAACATCAAATATCTCGAAAACTTTTTAGTTATTAATTATAGAGTTATTTTATTAATTATCTATTTTTTAACAAGATAAACATGATACGCATATTTTGCAATATTTTTCTGAAACTTTGTTGAACTTTTGTCAGAATGTATGATTTTTATTTGCAAGTGTAAATATACCGCGCGTACCGTATATAAAATAAGTTTTAAAAGAAAGATTTTCTTTCGATATTTTCGAACCAAACATTCGGTAGTATATAAATACACAGAAAAATGATTGAATTTCTCATAAGTCTTCAATAATTAATTTTGTTGAGAAAAATAAACGATTAATAATTACAGCTCAAAGTATTTAACAAGTATGTTAACTCCAGCATTATCGCGGCTCGAAAATTTCCTTATTAATCTTCCCGCAGCGACATTCCTAATTTTCGTGCGAATCTAATAATCGATAGCTCGCGTTCTAAACGCTGAAATTCCAAACTCGCAGAGCCCATATGAAATGAGCATTCTATAATAAATGGAATGCCCTCTCTCTCTCACACACACACAGTCCTAGTGATATCTAGCACGCGCTTCGCGAAATTGTACGGTCCACGTTTTGCCGACACAGAGAAAATCAAAGATTCACGCGGTAGAAAGACAATGAACAATTAAGCGTCTCCATTATTATCTCCGAATTCGAATCAATTCTCTCTCGCTTTCTCCCTCTGCCCGCGCACTCTCGTCTAGATACATGAATAATAATCCCGTGCACGTGTAGCCCAATGGCCAATCAGGTCGGCACTGTTATCTCAATTTCGACGCTATGTCAGCGCAAATAACATAACATCGGCGGCGACGCTGACGCATTGTATGTTGCTGCGTTTGCGCGTGCACACCAAGTAAACTAATTAACGACGACTTAATTATTCAAATCGAGTCCGATTGATTGGCTTCTGGCGTGTAATATACCAACATTACTGTATGATTGTGGTGATGGAGCTTTTGTTCCTTGATGTTAACTAATTTTATGTAGAAAATCAAATAATATAATTTCACTTGCTCGTGCAATTAATATGTTTATCTAGACAGTTATTTTAGTAGAAATTGTTTCCCTTCAATTAATTTGCCATAACGTCAGGTAATATAGGACAACTAGTTATAGTTCACCGATTCCAATCAAACAGATTGGGACTAACATCACATAAGCTCGAAGTATCGTCCAAGTTTTTCAGCGATTTCATCTTATAATAACGAGCAACTCATTAAAATGCTAATCATAAGGAAAAAAGTCATTTGTACTTATTAGTATTAAAAGATAAATTCGGCAAATTTTTATTTTATTTGCGCTATCAAACAAACTAAAAATATCCTTTTGCTAATTAAGTAAAAGCGAAATGTTCCGAAATACTAACAAATACTATAGGCATTCGAGCCACTAACTAGAGGCTCCTTTATCTTTATAAACTTCCACCCCGTATACCTCGTCGCACACAAAGGCCTTGCGCAAAGCCAAGCCGTACTTTTCCACCTGCTCCTCTCGAAAGCTCCTGTGGCGGTGAGAAACGTCTGTATATATAAACCCCTCTCTCTCTCTCTCTCTCCCTCTCTAGCCTCGGCAATTGGGTCATCCTCCCTAACGACGTACCACGATTACGCGCTAGCCCACCGATAATAATACCGAGCTCGTGCGCGTAAGCGCGTCTGCAACTGTTATACGTACAGAGAACGAGAGGGAGAGAGGTGGAGAGAGAGAGAGAGAGACTTGCAATAATCGAGTCCACACAGAGGGCCGACCGTACAGAGACGGGAGAGAGAGTGAGCGAGCAAGCGATTTGAATCTATATTCCGGATCGGAAAACGAAGCTGTGTGTTGCACCATCATCGATCGCTGGCTCGCGCAAAGAGATCATTGCGCAATTGGCTTTCACTGCGGCCCCACGGATCCTCTCTCTCTCTCTCTCTCTCTCTCTCTCTCTCTCTCTCTCTCTCTCTCTCTCCCTCTCTCTCTCTTTCTCTCTGGCTCTCTTGTTCGATCGAGGAAGATGCACCGGTGCTCCATGCATTTTTATCGCGTGTGCGATCGCGGGCTCTGTTTCCCGGCTGGCTGAGGCGTCTTTCACTTGAGAAAAGAGCAAACGTCTCTGGAATGCAAAAAAAGGATAAGAGAGAAACAGGGAGAGAGACACTTTTTCGCGCGGGCCAGAGTCGTTGATGATTACGCGTTGTTGTTGATGCTATACCCTTGCCATCGCCCTGTTCTTGGTGTGCAGTGAACGGCTGCAACGTGGAAAGTTGTGAGAAATGGACCGTCAGGAATTTATATAGGATAAAAAAAAAATATGGGTTAAGGTCGAGCAAGTGCGATGTGAATGCAATTTATTTTTTTTTTTTACCACAAACCGCATTGTTGAGTGCAAGTTTTGGAACGTCTTATTAAGACCGCGAATATACAGACTGGCTTTATTTTGAAAGTAAATGAAAGCCGTTAAATAATAAGATTAAGTAACAAGAGTTTTTACAAAGATTAAAGTTACTAAGTAAATTCAAGCGTTGGCTGTGCGTGGGTGGTTTGTTAATCTATTTTTGGGGTAACTTTATAAGAACGAATTCTAAACGACTATGAATTTGGAGCGCTTAGAGAGATAGCCGTGTCGATATATACTTATACAGTTAAGCGTGTGGTTGCATGCAAGAGCTGTAAGCAGAGTTCTTGACAAAGCCGTTAGAGTTCTCAGAACGGCTGTTGAAAACCATGCTGATATCACATGTCACAAACGTGAAGCAGCAGTCATTTGAAACTGATGACTTGTGAGTCGCTACAGTGCAGGGTATTTGATTATTACGAGGATTATTATTTGTATTCAATGAAAATTATTACCTATCACATTCAGGCGTTCATAATGTTTATAATACACGTTATTTACTAATAATAATTGTTCGTTGCATGTTTTATTTTATGAATACTATATTTTCATTGGAATAAATTTACATTGCCCTTTGGTGGAATTGTCAATTTTATCTTTAGCAAAACTGATAGCATTTTTTTCCATTTTTATGTTATTTCTAAATTTCACAAATCATCAGTTTCAAATGAATGCTCCTTTACGTTTGTGACATGTCATATCAGCACGGTTTTCGACAGCCGTTTTGAGAACTGTAACGGCTTTGCTAAGAACTCCCCCGCTTATAACTCACACTCTCACCGACGAGTACCGCATCATCTTGCACAGAGAGAAGAAAATCTTTATATTAAAGGAACGTCATTTACTATAAAAAAACGGACGTTTGGATACGGACAAACGAATATTCGTTTACAGTTAAATCATATTTCTTAATAGT
>UXGD01003356.1:0-20830 GCA_900474315.1 Torymus auratus | reverse complement strand
TATATATACACACAATATACACGCGTGCGCGAGCGATCGTGACTGTTTGACAAATGAGTATTGCTAAATCATTGATACTTTTCCCCCAAACTTGCCTAACGTACAATTGTTCAATTTGTACAATTACGAATATTGTTTTTCTAAACGAATTTTCTAAAATAATTACTGCAATACAAATAGGTATATCTTTAAAATTTTGATAGTTTAATGTACCCGACAAGTTTCACGATTAGTATAGAGTAGGCAAAGGATCGTTGAATATTCTTCCAGATGTGAGTTAAAAGAAAAAAGGCAACAACCATATACAAAATATTGTATAACAAGACAAGATGCAGCTTTCCAAGAGATTCGATAAATATCAATTAGTCTAGAAATTAAGCAAATAATTTTTTATTCAAAAAGATGACAATCGTTCAAATCAATCCAGCCAAATAAAAATCCGGCCATAACAAAATTAAAAAAAAAACATTCAATAATTGTGTTACCTAAAAAGTATTTTCAATTTATGAACACTTTCGTCTGGCGCAAACTTGATTAAACGGATACAAAAACAGTCTATACGTCTGAGGAAAGATTCATGCAGATAAGTTGATTTGCTCTTTCCTCAAGTTATTACATACAAGTGAATATCTGTTGCTTCGAGGCATAACAACATAAGTCGATTTTTGTGAAACTTAGGGAAATCTCAGATTTCGTATCTTTAAATGTGTCCTTTCCATTTCAAAATGTCAGAAGTAGCTAATATAACATAGGCCTATAGAGCTAGAATACGTCCAAAACGTAACAGATAAGTCCATTTTCCAGATTTTGTGCACAGCATAATAACATAAGTCAATCATTACTCTATGGTTTATTGTCACTGTTCATTATTACTGTTCATTATTCTATGGTTTATTGTATTATGTATCCTAATTGAATGTAAAAAATGATTTCATGTAAAATATGTACAATAACTAGATAAAATTTCTAATTTTACAAACCTCAAGTGCATAAACGTGAGAATTGAAGTACATAACATTAATTGAAGTACATAACTTCATATTTTTCCGACACGAAGCAGAAAATGTATAACCTGGTTATACCACCGTGTAAATATGTGTCTTGACTCTTGAATGTATCAATTGAGTAGTACAGCATCGCGCTCTATCTCGTTGGTTCCGATCTGATAGATAAAAGTTAGAACATAAAAACCTTTTTTTCTCAAAAACTCAAAAAGTGAACATATGTGATTATGCCTCGAAGCCCACCAGTATTTAATATTCAATTACTTAATAAATAATTTATTTTACCAAAAAAAACTATATCCACCATTCAAAAGCTTCCTCTGCTGTCAGCACCAAAAAAAAAGGATAACAACAAATATCGCTTACAAAAGCCGCCGCGGAAAGCGTTTGCCATTGACAGCGCTATTAAAATCATCATTGCCGTAGTGGCCACCGTACACGTCAACAAGGAGAGTCTCTCATACAACATATATAATACGCATGCACGGATCAAAACTCGAGGATTTTCGAGGAAATGCCCGCAGTTTATATAGCGCGGTCGCATATTGTCATAATCGACGCGGCTTGTGATTATCCGCGCGCGTTGTTGTCGTGATATTTTTCGCGCTCGATTCGAAACCCCGGAATGACAGCTGCGTACTTGTTGTGTCATACGATGGGACGCTGCGTATACGCGCGGCTCCAATTTTCACTTTCTGCACGCGCTAATCTCCAGCTTTTCCGAGGCTCAACGAAAATAAAAAATAACAAAAAAAAAGAAATTCGCTTTGCGAGTGCGCATGCTTATAACATAGCCTTTGTTCGAATACCCAGAAGGGTTTTTCCGTAATGCTATTAACGCGCGGTGCGCGCAGTAAAACTCCCTCTCGCGAAGAATACGCGGCGCTTGCGAAGCTACAGCTCCGAGCAGATTTCGGCTCTGTATAATATGTGTTTCGCCCGCAGGGATATATGAAAGTCGCGCGCGGGGGGCACACGTTCTTTTTTTTTTATAGCATATTGGATTTTCGATATAATGGATTTCGCGCGTGGGGAGAGAGAGAGAGGAGCGAAGTCGCTTGGGCTTTTGACACTATAGTATACGCTGTACTCTCCCTCCCTCTCTTTAAAGAGGATTATTGAATTAACGCGTACTTTTTGTTCCGATGTTGGCTGCGTTCGTGCGCGCTTGGAATTTCAGCCGTGAATGGATCGGCACAAAGGAGATGTAGCCGAGTAATTGCAATCAGATGGCAGTTAATGGTACTTTGTGCTGCTGCTGCTGCTATATACGCGCGCTTGCTCTACTTTTTTAAAAGCTGAAAAGTCCGAGCACGAGAGGCACTGGCAAATAGAAAACTAATAGAACTCGGCCGCTCGTGCCGCTTCTTTTTCTTCGTGCTACACTGCACCGCTGCTCTGCTTTGTACCGAGAGGGGGCGAGTGTAGACAGAGCAAAATCAGTTGAGTATTCGCACGAGGGAGTAGTTCTCTCTCTCTCTCTCTCTCTCTTGCTGTGCGTCAAAGAGCGTACGCCGTTGTTTCTTTCTTTTTTAGTACAACGTGATTTCACTTTGACTTCTTTTGCGCTTCTTTTATATATACGTAATTCACGTTCCGCGAGGATGACATATATAACTATTGTGATAACTATTTATTGTTGCTTTATGAGTACTATACGTATTATTAGTCACTTTTTACTGGGTCAAAAATTATTCATTAGTGTAGGCTCAAAATTAAAAGCACACATGTGGCATTCATTACATCAGGGAGAGAAAGGCCATTACGTATTTAGGCCTTAATTAACGCTGGGTCGCGGCTCGAAAAAGCTCTCTCGCGCACCACTAATTAAACGTACATCGTGTCATTGTAGACATCGCGCGACTGCTGCATAATTCCATTTGTAGGCGGGTGGGGGAGGAGGCGCCGGTATATCGCGAATAATACCCGGCGCGCGGAGAAAGAGTTAACGAGCCCAAATCACCTGCGATACGTCTATATACCTATATGTATATATGTATAAGCCTCGCCCTCTCTGCCCTGATCCAAGAAAGATTTTCGTTCGGTGTAATTTCGCTGCTATATATCGAGGTAAGTATACACATCGTCGTGAGAGAGAAATTTCCGACACGAACCGATGATAATTTTTCATGCGCGGGAGGGTCCGCCCGAATGGGTTGATGCCGTGTGTGTGTGTGTGCTGATTGAAGTCGTCCGGAATGTCAATGGGAAGTCGTTGTTCGCACGTCATCCTCACTGAAAGCATCACGAGCCCGCGCCATAGCTCTCAGCTCAAAGCGAGTTTAATTAAAATATCTTTGTCATTTTTGCTGAATGACGAAAGTTCACATGCTATATCTATATATGACGATGTAAATATAATAATAATCGTAATTGGAATTAATGAAATTCTCGGTATGTCGACGGTACTGAAAATAGTCGGTCCGACTTCCTTTTTAAAAATTTATCTATAATAAAAGAGGACATAGGAATATATATTATAAAGAATAATGTTCGATATTGTTGTAACACAGGATGTGCGCATTACTTATAATGAACGGTCTACATTCATTTTTGTCATCGGATTAGCAATTTACGTGTACTCCAGATTCGAACAACCAACCGCACGCCCCGCCGCTAAACGCACCAAAAACAGCGCTAGCACAACTCATCAGTTATATCGCCGTCGTGTTTTTCGGAAGCCTCGCGAGAACGAGAGACGCTATTTACATCCGAGCCCACAAAAGCGGCAATTGGAGGGGGCGCATGAATTAATACTATAGTACTACATATACAAACGCACCGCCGCCGCCGCCGCGGCTGTCTGCACAAATCGATTTCACGCCAGCTAGCGGCGAGCTTCGAACTAATCCCATTATAATCAACTGGCCACGCCCTGCGTGTGCACAGCGTGTGCGCCGCGCTTTCAACCATAGGCATTTGCGCGGACCCGATTGATGGTGGAAAGTTGCATTTTTTTTCGCGTCGCTTGTAATGTGCTTTTTTTGTCTTTTTTAGATCGATGTGTGGAAGCAGGTGGTCGAGAGTGAAAGCTGAAATTATACGGGTTACTGGATAGTGGAGGAGTCTCGGTTCATTGGTGTATCCAAGGGAAAGCAACGTTAGTTATTGAAATATTAACGTTGTCAGCGTGTTCGTTGGCTATATTTATGTTTATATACGAGGAATCGTGCTGCTTGGGGTTTCTTATTATATTCAAAATAAAATCAACATTTGCCTTATCAACTGTAGCGAAGCTCGGCGCTTCTGAGCATCGGTCGGTAACATAGTATTTACCTGCGGTAGGTATGGGCTCGCATATTATAGCTTCATTCATTTCACGCCTCGAGCGCACTGACGACATTACGGTCAGAGTATGTATAATCAATTATACAAATAATGATTGAAAATACTTAATTATTAAAAATGACATTTATTTCAATAAGATTTAGAGTATAAAAATTATATTCGCGATAAGCAACAAGTGTTACAAATTTGGTAAGAGAACATTTCTTAAAAGAATTAATGGTTTACGAGCAGAACGAAAAAAAATGTAAATATTTATTATTTACAACCTTGTTGAAAGGTAAAAAAGCATATACATTATTTATCTTTTTAGGTGTTACATTAAAGTATATTGATACAGTCCTCCATTTTCAAACAACCCGCTAATAAAAATACCAAATTTGCATTTTTCTTATATAATATATATGGAAGGACGAAATTTTGTAGCTCTTAAGAGGGAATTTGTTTTCTAAGAGGAAAATTAAATTAATTAATTTATTATTCATTTATTAAATAATTAAATTAAATTAAACAATTAATTTAATTTTTAATTTTTTTTTCTTAAAAGGAAATTTTCTAAAAAATACAGCCAGATTGTATCGCTTATTCATATATTAAATTGAAATAATTTATTCCGCATTCCCATATAGCGCTTGAGTTATAGCATACAAGATAATGCAACGAGCGGCCGCTTACTAAAATAATGAATCCGCATCAACGAAAAAATCGCGCCTTCGCCAAGGATCTCAAAAACGCGCGCACATTATATACAATGCATATACGCGAAACCGCATGTATATAGAAAGTAAATCACGCTATTGCGTCGAGACAATTTGATGTTTATATAGGTATTCAAAAAGTTGCTTCGCGATATACATTACATCGTTCCTCACCACCCCCTACTCCGCGCGTCCGTTGCTACAGAGAGAAAAGGAAATTGGCCTGTTACCGCCACGCTCGACGCGATCAATCGCCAATAAATGGATGCCTATGTGCACGCTCATCTATCCTCCTTTCTATACTTATACATAATGCACGCGCGATCGATTGGCACATGGATGTAAGAAGAGCGCAGCGGTTTGCTCAGCTGCTCACTGTGTATGTGTTGCAAAATTCAAAACAGCCGAAAGGGAATGCGCGAGCGAATGCAAGGCCTCTTAAGGACGCCTCGATTTTAGAGGATAATAATGCGAGCGAACGAATGGGTCCACATGTGTATGTACACGTGCAACTGCATCAATGATAAACTACCCCTGCCGTGCACGCGGTCTTGCCAAACTCTATGCATCTTGCGCTCTCGTATAGCCGGCTTTTACAAGGGAATATTTCTCAAGCTGAACTAGGCCACGTGCTATATATAGTGTCTATATACTGCACTCGTTATATATATGTATTTAAATTTCTTTCGCAAAGAAATCTCAGCCGCGCGCGCATCACACACACACATATATCGCTTATTATTTATTTATCTCCTTTTGTTTTATATATTCGTCAACGAGGTCCGCGTCTGCACGAGAACGACAAATTTTAAGGAGCGCCAATTAGAAAGCGAAGACGGAAAGTCTCCTTTAATTCACGGCTCGCTGGTTCAACGCCGCCGCCGCCGCCGCGAAATTGCGCCCAATTAAACGTTCCATCTGAAATACGCTTATTACGCGCTCGCGCGAGGAGGAAGGAAGGTGAGAGAGAGAGAGAGAGAGGGAAGAAAAAGGAAGAAAGAGTATATAGCAGAGCAGCTCGTATAATTAAGCACTTCACCGCACGGGACTTTTCATTTCCTCGAGCGGCGCGCGCTGCTCTCTCGCGGAATGCGCTTCCGTTACGCAAATCCAGCGCTGCTGTGTGCAGTGTATATATAAACTGCGCTGCGCGGCGCGACTTTCGATTTCAAAATTTTCATGTGTGTATACATCACGTATACAGCGAGCGATCGCGGAATAATCGCGGTATGTTACGGCGAGTTTATCCGAAATCAAAGGCGAACATGCGTATATAGGTATATACATATTGTGCGCGAAGAAATTTTTTCCGCTGTCGCGGCGTGTTGCTTGATTTATAGCGACATTTTATAAAAGGCTTTTCTAATGAAGCACGATGCTACTGCGCGCTTCCGCGTCGATTTCTTATGTAAATTTTTCATTATCAATCGCTCGACCGGAGTTTCCACTAATTACCGTGGCTAGATATATATATAATAATGTCGTAAACTTTACCCGCAGGAACCGTTGTTAAAAATTTTATGGATCTCTCGGTGCTCGGGGACGGAGAAATGTAAAATTTCATTAACGTAGCTGAAAAAAAAAAAATAAAAAAAATAAGATTGTTAATCGGATTGTAAAAAAGTGCCGATAGCTTTATACATATATATACGCGAAAAAGCCAATGCCCTAGTGAAAGTATAAAATTTTCTCTTCGACACCGTATAATTACGTTCTTCGGTATAATAATATGCAGAAAATGTATAAGTAGGTATTATTAATTGATTGCACGCACGCGGCCGATAGAAATTAAAATCGGCAATAACCGGTTAAAAATCAGTTAGGTAGCCAGTTCTATTCCGGTTATACTTTACACGTTCGACTAAGATTTTGTACATTTTTAAAAAATTTTTTTTATTTCACATGTAAACTTGCTCGACCTGCTGCATGCAAAATTTCCTGAGAAAACGCGGGGCCGCCTGTAATGCTACGTTTCAACTTGTATAACTAATTACGATATCACGCGCAAAAATCTTATGAAACAATCGCGGTCTAAAAATATGCGGCGTCGTGCTTTTCCTGCTACATGATTATTAATACCTTACGAGTTATGTTAATGAATACGTGACAACAAGTCGCGGGGAGGGTAAAACTGTCGAATTTTTGCTCTTATCAATACAGTCATTTGCATAAGTATTTGCATATAATCTTCTTGTAATATATCATTAAAGTTAATTGTTCGTGGCATCGGACTGCGCCGGTATTATATACGGGGGTCAAACCTTCGATATCTCCTCCTCTTCTCTCTCTCTCACTTAGGCGCGCATTCACGCACGTGAGAAGAGAAAAAGCAAATTACCCATTTCGTCGTAACTCTCATCGTGTGTCGACGAGACGGCACGCGAGAAAGTCGCGGGATGGAAAAAGGCCGAAAAGGAGGAAATAAGAAAAGAGAAGAAGAAGAAAAAAAAGAAGGAATTGGCATAACGACGTGGCTTTAATGGGCCAATTAAAAGCTGCGCTTAACATAGACTCTCGGCGGCAATTAAAGTGAAAATGTCTGGCGCTTCGGTGACCATCGGGAGACGTATAAAGTAAAGAACGCACCGGTGAGAAAGACCATCGATGCTCTCTCTCTCTCTCTTTCTCTCGCGAGCTCGAGTTTATGCAATTGCGCGAGCTCGCGCACCGGTGCGAGCTATTACGCACGTGCGCGTCTCGTTGTAACCACTCACAGACAGACACACACGCACACGTGTGTATCCGTGAACGTGAAAAAGGATTGAATGGACGCGGTGTAAGTATAATACGAATCTTGTCGTTGTTCCTGTTCGTTCAAACGGCTTTATTACAACGCGCCCTCTTCGCTATTCGAAATTTCTCTGGTAGAAAACTGTAATCATGTATTTTATAGCGAAGGTGTTAATTAAATGAAAGTATTTTTAGCAAAAATCATAATTAAAAAATAATAGGTATAATTCATCTAAGAGTTCTATACTATCACTTTAATATTACATATATTTTATAAAGTATATAAAAATGCCATAATTTATTACGGATTGGTAAATAATTATGAAATACATAAGCAATGTTCGTTTTTAGCCATAAAGTTAATTGAAAAATAAGAATCTTATATGGTTAACATTTCTACCAGGAATTATACATTCGATATTAGGTACCTCCAAGGTACAAAAGCTTAATTCTTTGGCACTGCTTTCCTCCATCATAACCATCCGCAGGCACACGCTTCTTCCTTCTCTCCGCGTTGTCCTTAATTTAAAGAAGCACAACTATATATACACTCTTCACCGGAGGTCTCGCATCTTTACGATACAGCACCGCCCCCCGTTCACGGGCGGAAAAGCGCGCGCCTCGAAGCCGTAAATTACGCTATCTGTAATTGATATCACTCGTGCGCGCGCGAGAGGAACAATGTCTTATTACGTCGGCGCGCGGGGCTGTATGTATGTTTAAAGCCAAACCTGAATGGCCTTTGTTCGAAAGAAGACCTTCGGCTGGGAGCCGAAAATTACAGCCTTTTACAGGACCGAATTCGCGGATTAACATGTTTTTGCTCTCCCTCTCGCGCTGAGCTCTTTCATGCGCGCGACGAAACTTTATATATATCGCAAACGCGGTAAAAAGGTTACAATAATTATCGCACATCGTCGGAGGAAAAGACAGGTAAAAAAGCAAATGCGATCCAAACCTGCAGCACTAATAAATTAAACGTTAAAAAGACATAATACGCACGCTGTCATAGCCGCGCAGAATTCGCAGCGACGGTAATAATTAGGCACATGTATGCGGTATAACTGGAAAAAACCGCGCGCGCACGCAGAGTCGGATTGACATTTATGGCCGTTGGAAGGGGCTCATCAGTGTCTGGAGACACGGCGAAATTTTGAAAAATCCGATTTCGATTTGAACCGCCGATGCTCATATGCAACGCACGTGCACAGACTCGGCCACGGGCTCTTTAATTCTCGTGCGCGCAGGAGAGAAAGGGAGAATAAGAAAACGCACACAAGTCCCGCTATATAGCATCTCTCTCTCTCTCCGCGATACCAATTAGCGTTTCTTCGCATACATATAGGAGCGATCGACGCGCGGGGTGGCTTTTTGCCGCATCGGTGTCCCCGATTTCCGCCGAGTCTGCATGTCAAATATAGGTACACACGTGTGCCTGCGGTGTGTGCTTGTGATTGGGTTTGCGTATATATCACGAGGCAAGTTAACGATTGCCGAAATGCTGCTCTGCGCGTAACAAGAAAGAGAGTTTGACGGGGATTCCCCGTATAAGGGACGATCGAGAAGGGAGAGAGGGAGTTATACTTATGAGCACGATGGCGAATAAAAATCTTAATTGCCCATAACAATATCTTGCGAATGAATTGTTTTCGAGATTTTATGAGAGTTTTTCGGCTGAGCTTTGACCCAAGATCGCCTTTGGTATATATAATTGATGTGTATACACGCTCCGGTGGAGGATACTGTATAATATACGCGCATTGAAGATGATGGCATACTGCGTAAAAAGTTCTTGGCTGCCGTAACAGTAATTCGATGAAGAACGGGTTTTCTATATTCTGGCAGGCACACGTGACGTCCGTGAGATGTTATTCGGAAGGGTATTAAGAAATGTCTGCGAGATGTGTGGACAGAAATTTGATAGAAGCGTATGTACACGCGCTTCGTTATAGTTTCGCGAAAGCGCGAAAGTCGAGCTTTAATAACGGGTGCTTGATGAATTCGAGGTATACGGTATATAGCAAACGACAGTAAATTTTGTTATTTAAAAAAAGTATGCCCTCATTAATGGCCCTGCTGAATATCGCACTTTTTCAAAATTATTTATAACGGTTTCAATTAGCGGGCAACTGCCGGTGCCAAAGTTAAAGAGTCTCGAAAAAAAAAGAAAACATCACGAGCGAACAAAGTTTTTTCGAAATTTCAAAGAGAATTCACGCGCAAAAAATGCGGTTAATTATCTTAATGACGCGCGCCCCGGCACCGCAGAAAAGAAGAAAAACGAAGGCAAGGTAACGTCGGACTTACCTTTGGAATCTTCACTGCGTCGTTTGCGAGCGTCAATTACACCCGATCCTTATTTGCGAGCGCGCGCGCGCGTTCGGATGTAAGTGAAAATGGCAATTAGTAATAACAATCTTTTAAATGAATTGAAAATAAATTTTACGGTGCGATTGAAATGGCCTCTCCGCTTAAGTTATAACAGTTTAAATGCGCCGAGCCGCGTATAATATCTCGCTTTGGCCGCTCCGATCGCCGCGCTGTGTGTAATTGAAACGAGATATCCCATTGATCATTTATATTTTCCAATAACAATATACCGTGACAGCAGAATCTTTCTCCCACAGGTTAAATGAAAAGAACTGCTGCCAATTCATTGGCTCTTTGCTTCCTCAAACTTAATTTGTTGTACGATTATATAAATTACTTGCGTTAAAAAGTACTATGGATGGTAAACAATTATGAATTAGAATCAAAATTCTCTAATCAATTATTTCGCTCAAAGATAACGCAAAATTAGTCAATTATTTGAATTGAAAATTTATGATGAAACGTAAAAAAAGTGTTTTCATTCGTTTGCATAATTCGGTGAATTTCTCTTGTCATAAAGTGCATTTACGATGTATGTATGTACTAGATAACTGGCAATTTCCAAGTTTAGTTAATTGCTTTTAAAAAATAAAAACTTAAAATTTTTTTAATATTTTCAATTTTATAATCTTATTAATTGTTATGAATTTGCATAAACAGAAGTAAAAAACGCCATTAAAACTTGTATTACAATAAGGCTTTGTATGCTGACTTAAAATAACAAAAACCTAAAAACGAATAAATCCAAAACTAATTGTGAAATCTTAATAAAATTGTGTAAATATATTCTTCATAATGTGAGTTAGACAGCCTCTAAATTTCAAGTTGGTTTGTCCTATCGTTTTCAAGAAAATAACCGTCTTTTGATCATAAGACAAAAGAAAATCGGTGAATTATTAAAAACGATTGCACATAGGAAAGCGTCTTCAAAATCGAAGAGAATAAGCTTCGTCTCGTCGAAATCGACCGATGCGTTCTCGAGATATCTTCTGTACACACATGCAGACACACAGACAGGACAAAAAATGGTTTAATAATTTTTTCCGTCGTCACAATTAAAGCTTCCTCTTTGAGGAAGCAAAATATCTATATAAAATGTATAATTTATTGATCTACATTATTCTGCACCTGGAAAAACGCAATATTATGGCATATATGAGAGCCATTATTGGGCAACATTCCTCAGGTCAATTAAGAAACACACCAAGCGATAAGTAGCTCACACACGCTTATAACCCCGATTGCGCAGAGACCTATCCCGTTCAGGCAGCTCTCGACGTCGGCGCTTATAGATCGAGCAAAAAACACAGAAGAAAAGAAAAGACGCGCCTCGCAGCAGCATCTCGCGTTTCTTATACAGATTAAAACGCCGCGCGCGGTATATCTCCGCGAATCACTTTCTCGCAACGAGGTCGCGCCGCACGGCTATTTTTAAAAAGCCCAACTTTTTTCGTTTCTCTCGTCGCAATATACATGTTTGCGTATATAACATATAGGTATATAAATACGCCGGTGGCAGGTCGCGCGGGGGTCATCATCATCTGGCCGGCGTGCATTTTGATAGCGTTAAGATTACACGAATTCGATCAGTCGCGTTTCGCCACGTAAGTGCTGTAGTGTATTTTATGGTCTTGTTTATCGGCCGACGAATTTTTCGTCTCTTTTTTTCCCCATTTGCTTATCGTGCAGCGCGCGAGCTTTGGTGCGAAGTCGTTTATTAGATATTCGTCAAAATTTCACGGGAGGTGTTGTCGCTTCTATATATGTATAAGCATTTCTCGTGATGTATAAGTATTTGTGTAAATAGCATTTAATTACCTAAGGTGATATGATCTAACGTGATGAGGAACATAATTGAAAATATTATGTTTGTTGGTCCATACATGTACTTGAGGAAAGTTTGCTCGTTTATTTAAATAGAGTTAAAGTAAGATTTGCTAGCATGTCACGATCATAATTACTGAAGGACCTTGAATCAATTTCATTTTTATATTTAGAGAAATTTCGTTGCCAATACGTATATAATCTATATAATCACGGAATAATAAAATCTTTCGTTATTATGCGGATAAAAACGCACTGAATACGTGTACATATACTGTACGAATACACACGGCAAATATGTGCATACTCGCAGGAGGTGTTTTTTCTCTTGCGCATAATATAACATCGCAAATATTTGCCGAGCGACGAAAGTGCACAAAAATTTGTTCCAACTCACCGGTGCACGTGTGTTTTCTTCCCTTTGAGAATACTGTCAATGTCGTCGTGACATTTATGCTCGCTCTTGTTTCTTTTTTAATCTCGGGCAGATTTGTTTGTTTACAGAGAACACAGAAACGAAGTCTAGCCATGCGGATGGTGCAGATAAGTGCGGTCGTTTCGTAATGACCTAATGTAATGTCTCGGGGAGATGACGATGACGACAGCTAATATCTCTGTCGCGCGGGATGGTATAGGAGGCGCGCCAATGTGAAAGCGATTCTATCGGTATGAACATTTACAATTTTTTGTGGTTATCGGATAGGAGGTAGTGCGGCGATATTGTTTCACATAATCGTTTCGCAGTTCTTGGTGTAATATATTTAAAGCGATTTATCACGTTTGATGTAGGCACGATTACACATTGCTTTTGTCGTGAATTCTCAGCATGCATAACTGAATTTATGCGCGACAGTGAATATACAATTGCCATTATGAGTCATGCTTAAATCGCAAAAACTAATGGCTGACTTCAATCAAATTGAAACATCTAACACCTTTGACAGAATACACGCTGTTTTATCTATCTGCGAATTCTTTGCTAGGATTTCAGCTTCAAAGTGAACTAGACTACTATGAGCAAAATCAAATTGAACTTTTCTGAACCAAACTCTATAAAATAAAATAAGGAAAAAATAGCACATTTCAAATGTACCTATATCATATGAATGAAACCAATTTTGTTTAAAAATAACGAAATCTTTCAATCATTTATTTATTAATAAAACATTCTTTTATTTCAAAATGTATAATCTGAAATTTTAAACTATTAAATGCAATAGATATAATGACTTTTAAAAGTAGAGTAAATTTGGAAAATTAAAATTGAATTATAATGTTAGTTCCTAAAGTAATTATTATGCACAATTTCTATAGCTTAAGTTCAAGAGAATTGCGGTATAGTAATTAGAAATTATAAACTAGGTTTTTACCAGAGCTATATATACGGGCGTTTTGAATATTATTGAGTTAATTTAACAGATGATCTTGTATATACTTTGATATACTTGAAAATGTTCGTAGAACATTACAATTAGAATATTCCCTTACGTCTTTGATGAAAACAAATGCCCATTAACTGAAATATTCAAGCTTATGATGTAATTAGGATTTTTTATGTTTAAGTTGACCCCGCATGTATATGATCATTATTCCTTAACACTTAATGATCTATTTGGGACATTTCAATGTCGATAATTAAAGGATTGATTTGATAGACAAATAATAGTACAAAAATAATAATGTCGAAAAAAAAAAATGTTTTATTGATAAATTGGTTTTTACATATTATTTTATTTCAAAAACTTCTATTGAATAATATTTTATTAATTTCTACTTGTATTACTCTATTATCTTCATAATTTCTGTTACAACGTAATCTCATTTTTTATCATTCATTTTATATAATTCCTCTTTCAGAAATTCTTGTCTTGGCTTACCATAAGGTGTGCCCTGGTCCTGAAAGAAATCAAACATTTTTTTTATTATCTAGGCATTATTTTATTATGATATATAATATTATTATTACATACGACGGTAATGTTAGACATATTATATATAAAATGATTATGTTCTGCTGCTGGACACGGTAAGGGAACTATAGGGATGTGGAAAGTAAGCTTCTAAAGCATTATGCTATACTTCGCGTAACTCCTGAAGAAGCTGTACAAAATGCTAATTATTTTGTTAAAAAATTGTTCAAAATTATAACGATGCAATCAAAATAATATATTTACAAAAAAATGCAGAAAATTATGAAAAAGAAAGTGCTGAATAGCTTACATATACAAAGTATCACGAAATTTAAAGAACTCATATCTGGATTAAAGGATTATTTAGATAATGCACATATTTTTACAGCATACAAAGTATCACGAAATTTAAAGAACTCATATCTGGATTAAAGGATTATTTAGATAATGCACATATTTTTACAGCAAAAACTGTTAATCATCGACTTCTCAACGGATACGTCATGGATGATAATTTGGGGATTAAGTTTGTTTTCGGGCTTGACCTCGAGATTCCGATACCGCTAATAAACTGGCACTATTACACAGGTCGTCTACGTCTATACTATGTGCCTCGAGCGCGATATAATTATTTGCAGTAAAATTGATGGGCTATAAATTTCAGGTCAAGTTCCGTACACGATCTACTGACTAAAGAAATTTAGCATTCTAAAAATTCTGATTCACGCGAATTTTGCATAAAAAAATTATTTTAAAATAGCGTTCGCTTCGTTCTCCAATTCCGAAGGTCATTTACCCAATGTCTGCTACCAAGATCGCTACACCCTCTTCTCAAAATCGCTAAAGCTTCCAGAAAAGCCTATATATAACCGAGGCTGCGAATCCGAATTTGCTCTCCCTGAATAATTGATTGTTATATACAAGCATGCAGTTTAATTTAAAGTCGAATTTATCAGATATCATTATTGGATTATCGAAAAGGTGTTTAAATGAATTTGATTCTTTTTGCAGTAGAGCCGGAGGGATGACAAAAGATAACTTATTTCATTTACGTAATACTCCAAAGGTGACGTGTTATTTAGGTTAATATTATTAATTATTCGCATTAAGATTAAATTAGAATTTCTTTTATGTCGGTTTTATTAATATTGATAAACGTTTCTGTGCTTAATTCTTCGTAAACTCAGTTTGCTAGTGAATTCAGAAGAGCACAGAATTACATTCATTAAAGTTTAAAAACATTCAGCTTTTAATAACCGAAAGTTCATTATAAATTTATAGAGAAAGTAACCCAGATTTGATGTACCTGTAAAATAGTGTTTGAATAATTCAAATGTTTTACTTTATATTAAACTTACAAATAATTAAAGGTCTTGAAGATAATTTACTTTAAAACTTACTTATGTATAATTAATAGTTTCAATTATTTGGTTAGTAAGAATTTTTTCATAAGAAATATCTTTAAAAAATAAAGGAAACCCAACAGAGTAGTATTACAAGTTATTTACGAACTACTTTTCCTCTCCAATAATTAGTCTTTTCAGTCGCATCAGTATCCCCAGTATTTCTCAAATTTCAAATCCAGAATATATTCTATTCCATACCTATCAAATAACCCTATTTTCCACCTTTCATACGCCAAGAAAAAAGGATCGATCTAAAAAGAAATCACAGCTACACAAATACTTCAATTTCAAAGTGCAATCACGATAGAATCGGAAAAACTATAGCCGCCTCTATTCATCGTCTCCGCTTCCTGTCGTGAAAGATCGCCCCCGACGATTCTCCCTCTGACTCTCGTGATCTCTCTTGACCGATCTCTTACGCACACGCCATACACTAGTCTTCGCAACGAGCTAATCCAGCCTCTGGATCAGCGATGTTTCGTACTTATACACATGTATAGATATATTTTTCCGGGCCGCGCGTCCGGCTGTGATTTACAGCGTATCTGGGCCGCGGATTACGTCATTATACATACACGCGCACACGCGAGCGTACATATATATGTGTGTATACATTCGTATATAATTGCGCGCTGAAAGAGAGCAAATAAGAGCCGGGGACCCGCATACGCGACGACACAGATGCTTATCGTCGCGGTGACGAGCCCTGCGCGCGACAGTATACTTATATGCGTGTGTGTGTGTGAGAGAGATTTATCGTGACTTTTCCTCCGACGAGGATTTTGAGCATATAACGTTAATTTTTCCTCGTTCTTTTATAACTTTCTAATGTGTGTTTTTCTCGCGATGATAGGTATACAAACTTGCTCTCTTGTTTGATATAAAAAATCTGTTTGCCTGCGTTGCTATGATTTTGACTATGGCTGGCTTTGAAAGCGAATGATGAATAAGGTCATTTTTGTCAATTTTCGAATATCAAATTGAAAATAAAAAAAGAATATTCCAAAATAGTTCTTAATAAGTGTCCGGTGTAATCGGCGTTATTAAAAAAATTTTATTGCATTCAATGTTCACAGTGTCATAGCAATAAAAGAAATCTCTGCGAGAATTCGTCACCCATGCATTACAACTTACTCCGTCCCGTCAAAGTGTTAATTAACAAATAAAATTATGACGCATATAATTAATCATTAATTATATAAAAGGACAAGGCTGCGTATATCTCTGTAATATAAGCTTGCACAATGACAGCTGTGTATATACATATATATAAGTTCCGCTGACAATAACGAACGAAAACAATCCATACAATCTATTAAACTTTACGACTCGTGCGGGTCTCGCTAATAACGCCGCGCGCTCGCGAATTTGCAAGAACGAAACGATCAATAACTATTTTATTTACGTATACACAATCCGAGGCACGAGTCTCTCTTGCCCGGTGCGGAATTACCGGCGCGCGACTTTCACCGACGGCCGATTCGCAGAATGGAGAACTTGTTATAGTTGATTAGCTCGGATGATTCGGACTTTATTACGGCGCGCGCGAATTCTCAATTAACCGCGTGCGCGCGCACCTCCGGCTCTTATATACTCGTCTCCGCGATATATATTGGTATGTATACTCAAACGAGCGTTTACTTATATATATTTATCTATGCATCGACGGGGAAAAATTTCCCGAAGCGCTTAATGAATTTCTTAATCGGTGAAATTAGCATTGAAATGCGAAAATTCACTTCAAATGTTTATGCACAATTTATGATGCGGATAATCAATTCTTCGAAATTATATTGGAGCTATAGCTATAGGATCTATCAGTTAGGACTTACAAAGCATTTTTTTTTTCATTTATGTATCATTTTAGGTTATCATTGAGTGCACATCACGTCGTGTACCTATGCACTATTCCAAATTATTCCTCTTTACAAAGTGGATTGGCAACGTCTTTATATAACATTTTACAGCGCCTGTTAAAACAGTTATTAACAACCGGGGGCTCTGAAAGTTGATTTATGAAAAATCATTTATATGCGATTCATAAATAACGTCAATTCAGTCTCCACGTCTTTCTCTCTTTCACTCTTTCAACATCGCTAATTTCCTGGCAAACAAAAACAAACGAAAAAACCGTCAGCTTTCCTCAATCAAAAGGCCTAAATCACAAGAGACGCGCGCACGCGCGAGTCCCAAAAGCTCGCGTGTGTCCCTCTCCGCGAAATGGCAATTAGCGAGTCATAAATCGCAATCACATGTTTATTTACGCATCAACCGCGATCGTAAAGAGCCTCTCTCTCTCTCTTTCTTACATCTCTTCATCGGGACCGGCGTTCATAATGCGCTGCTATGCGCGGAAAAACATCGACGAAATCACGCTCCAAAGGTATATTCCTTATGAATAGTCGCATATATACATATACCATGCGCTGCAGCTGCAGTGTGATATATTAATCGTCGCGTAAATCAGTGCATAGCCGAGAGCATCAATTACTTATACACGTGGGCTCCTCTCGCGCGTATCTATACATGTATATATATAACAAACGCGATTAGCGATTATATGGGGAAAAAATCGATTGGAGCAGAGTATATATGTATATATACAGGGAAATGCGGCGAAGAGAAGATACCTTCGCAGACACGCCGCGCGACACGATATATACCCCCGTGTAGGATGAAATCTGCGATGCACACGTGCGCACCTTTCTACCTTTCACCTCGGAAACGGAATACAAGGATTGCCGCTACCTCGGGAAAGGTATTTCGTATAGAGGAGCTGCTCCTCTCGAATGTACATACGACGACGCGATCATTCGATCACGCGCATATGGAAAGGAAAAGTTGACGAAAGAAAAAAAAAATTGAATTTATTATATTGTAGAGGGTTGGAGGTTGAGGATGCAGTCGTATTTGGACTTTTTTTCGAATAAATTTTTTTGGTATAGGAGAGAAACTAGTTTTATTTATATTTTCGTTTTTTTAGAAGGTATTGATAATTATGACATAAAACTAAATTCGAAAGGTGGATACATATGAGCAATTCTGTAGAACTTGAAACTTTTATAGTATACTGTAACATATCTTATGGTTCTCAGATATTTTGCTATTAAGTCAAGCAAATATTTGTAAACTCCACTTCCAGTAACATTTTCCACTACATAGAACTCGCTTTTAAACAAGGATAAGCTCATGGACAATCGGAGAAGGCCTAAATTTAGAGATTTTACCTGGGTAGGAAATTTTAATCCTTTTTACATCATTAAAACAAACAACTCTTTTATAAATGCTTTACCAACTTTTTTAGGTTATCATCTCTTATTCAAGTATTCGAAAATATGTTGTCTGATTGAATGTACCTACCTTTAAAAAAAAGTGCACATCATTATCTCTGCGACGCTGTATTTTGGTAAAAATAAAAATTAAACTTTATTTGTCAAAAAATTGTGTTTTTTAATTTTCTGGAATGTAAATTCGAAAGACGAACAAAATGTGACTCTGGTGCACCTCTTATGGAAAGTGAATTACGATCTACTAAAGAGCACAGTGTCGATGCGTCCCTCGCCTAAAAAATTATCATTTTTGGTGGCACACATAAACAACGGTATGTAGGCCTAATTTGAGTATAGCTCTTTTTACAACATACATTTTTTCTCGAAAAAATTCACGGAGTGTCTAACGAAATTCGGATTTATTTTCAAAAAAATCAAAAAATAAACTGATTGTAAGGTAGTTTTACATGCATTCGCTCACGCTTACTTGTATACGTGCATAAGCATCATAGAATATTAAAAAACTATATTTAATAATGAGGAGCAGACCCTTTTTATTACTATTTGAGGTACCAAAACAGAAAAAAGTGAGTTTTGTGAATGTGCCTCAGCATTAAATTTTGAAATTTCTATTTAGCTCAAAGTTAAAAGTTCCAGAGAAATACTCACATATAATATGCGATCGTTGCGTAAAACGAGTTTTGGATATATTTACATAACCCTTGATTACCTGGCTATCCATAAGTAAAAACCACGTCCACCATGACATATAACCATTAAAACTCGTATAATTATACTTATCCCCGGTTCGACGCGTGTATACGCACACACACAGAATTTACAACTTCAGTAAATGGTATATACTGCATGTAAAAGGGACCGTTCCTTCGTGATTTCGCAATTCAACATTTAATTATCATAAACGCTACGTCGCCTGCGGTGCGACCAATTAAGTAAAAAAAAAGGCAACAATCGAACGCTCAAGCTTCCGCGATCCTGCGAATTAAAGCGTAAAATGACCTTTTGCTATATACGAGTGTAGCTTGTGTCTCTTCCTATTTCCTCTCCCCCTGATCTGCGTGCGCGATCAGCCTTGGAATTTTGACACCCGAGCGATCCTGCCTTCGCGCGCAAAAAATAAAATTCTCGACTCTCGTCGCACGTGCGTTGTACATGCACTTATAAACTGCTGCAAAAATTGCACATACCACACGTGTACCTACTTGGGAGCTTCAAAATTCATCGCTTTTAAACATATATTATATTTCACTTAAGCCACTACTAAAATGAATGCTAATGCGTTATTAAGCTTACGATTATAAACTACTCTGAAAGTACTCCTTCACATTTAAGCGTCGAAAGAGAATATTGTAAGCGCAGCAACTGAAATCCATGTCGAGCATAATATATATAGTGTCTATGTGCAGTACAAAAAGTAAATTAACGCGGGCGAAATCGAGCCGACGCACGAGCTTTGGACGCGAAGTGCAATATATATAGCGTGTAAAGCGCTCCCGAGGCAACGCAAGGCTAATTGCATTTTAATGCTCGCGTAAGTGGACCCGCGGGCGCATTTCAAACTTCGCTCCTCCCTCTTTACCTCTCGAATCGCTAATTGGCCCGGCGAGTCGGAAGATTTCACATTATGCCCTCGCACGTATAGTGGCGTCGCATCATCAGTTGCACATGTCGCGCGGAAAATTTTTTTTCAGACAAGTGGTAGTAGAGAGAAGGTAGGGAAAGAGAGCGAGAGAGCGAATGAAGCAATTGCCCTGAATACGTCGAAAATTTCATTCGCAGATTTTGGGAACCTTTATGCGTCGTTCTTCGCTTTTTCTGCATGCATTTTGTTATCCATCATGCATGCATGCATGTGTGTGCGTGTGTGTGCCTTTGGTATAATAAGTACGACAAAAGGTAAATTGATGCGGGAGCGGAGAGTGAGAGTGATTTTGTGGTTTCGTATTATTATGTAGTAATTTTAATGTAAAATTTAATGTAAAATAGTTGAAAATTTCCCACGCAGGCCTAATGTTGTGATAACCAAGACATTGCGTTAAAAATAACACGTTGTTATCATAATTTTGGATCGAATTTAGTTACTTATACCTATGTTCGGAAAAAACAGATTGGTTAGAGTGACCAATACCAACTGATTGGTCAAAAATGTTTTATCTGCTCTGCAGCGTTACGGGTGGGGATAGGTTTTTAGAAAATATTTTTGCCGAAAGCTAAAAATGCCGAATATATTATACCTATAGCTAAGTTTGCCGAACAGTTACAATTGCAGAATGTAATTTTTGCAGAAACACTAAAAAACCGAAATGTAAAATA
>UXGD01003355.1:0-20832 GCA_900474315.1 Torymus auratus | reverse complement strand
GTATATAAATATTGTATCGATTATTGTCTTGAATATTCAGGCAAGACAATACAATATCAAGATTAATCTTGCTATATAGTATAGCCATTTGTGACGTTGTGGTTAGATATCCCCTCGAATATCGTTATTTAATTTATAGAAACGTATTACCAACACAACTGCCACGTTTACCTCGTGATTTTCCTTTCTTACCTCGGGGAAAATCACCACCACCTAGCTAGAGAATCCACTCTCGAACAGGGGGGTCAATAGTAGCAACAATCACGACTTCTGGAACGATGCGGCAGCGGTGCAACCCTCAGCGAACGCAATATTTCCCTGAAAATAATACTCAAAGGACGACACACAGTATAACACTCACTAATAAAAACCAGGATAATCAATTAACTCTCTTTATTGCTCTGATAGTAACGATGTAACGACCACCGATGGTCATCAGTATAAAATGGCGACTCCCGCCATTTTGTATGAGGCGCGTCGCTGGTAGCCTGCCAGAACTCGGGTGACTCCGTGTCCTGTCTCGCTGCGGTACCTGTAACACGCGAAAGTTAGCTCGAATCTCCAGAGGTGGTGACTCGACTCTAGCTCGAGTAATCCTGGAGCGATGGCCAGGTCTTCCTGCTACTCCGCAAACCCAGCATACCTAATAACGGCTAATACGACACGGACACGACCCACATGGCACCAACAGATCGGCACGACACAGTACTTTTAACCCGCGACCAAGATTTCACAATCAAATACTTCGAATTATCACAGGAATCACCAACGATTCTAACCTCCTAACGCTACACTACTTAATTAACTTCGAGGCTGGAGAGGTTAACTAGGGCGACTAGTCTCGGCGGCAGCTGAAGATCTCCGAATCTCCGTGTCTCCGTCCATGTTATATATCATTTGCAATTTACTACGTTTTCGAAGAAGCCTGTGTAGTTAAAAATTCTAAAAAAAAAAATGCGAGAAGCGATATATGATATTTAATGTATCAAAAGAGTATTGTCAAAAATGCAATTTCTTGTTAATAATTTTTATACAATAGACATAACATAACTCTCTTATTTATTTTAATACTACTTGCGTGCAATATGTAAATACATAATTTTGATATAAGAGCACGCATAGGTTCACGTTAACGCCAAAGCAAGTATATCCCTGACAAAAAGAGAGCGCATAAAGCCGTCCGCTCCGCGCAGGTGACCTTTACGATGCACTTTATACGACATTAAATTTTAATGAGTAATTCCAATTGGACGGCAATTTTCATTAAGAGGACAATTAATGAATACATCTTCAACTGCGGAATCGCATCTCCAGCGCGTGTAATTCGGTCGCGTATATATATACGCTCGCTTTCAATAAAGCACTCGGGCGCGCGAGCGTCTAGCTACGAAGACTATAAAAATAATTTCTGCGAAACGAGCCGCGCGCGCGTGAAGGGCACGAGCTCGCGTGGTTTGCGCGCGCGGATCAAAGGAGGCAAAATTCCATTCCTCCGTCGCCGGCCTGCGCGTTCCGTCAGCGCAAAAAAATCCCCACCTCACTGGCTCTCGTAGTTCTGTGTATATGTATACAGACACACACACACGTAGACTTGTATAATGTATATTATGTACTTGCGAGCATAACGCGGGCATATAAACGCGGCTCTTTCACACGCGTCTCGGGCGCGAAGAAACAATTAATTCCTCACGCGTCCCTCCCTGTCCCTTCTATTATCCGCTCTTATAGTAGTCGCCGCGCGCTTTGCGCACCTAAAGGTTTCTTCACACTGGCATTTCGAGGAAGTGCACTTGAATATTTTGGAGAATAATAACACGATTCTGTTGCGTTTAATAATATTCGCTTACATAAAATAAGCGTTTTATTGGAAAAGATGTAAAGTGAATTATTAATCACTATTAGTTTAGAATAGATGCAATCTTTCCATGACTTTAATTAAGAAAATCAAATGTGTATAACAGTATAAGATATATTTCAATATATCATTCTAGTTTTCAGAGTTTCGGGTATAAGCAAAATATTTAATCCATCACATACATGTCAGTTTATCAGAGTTATTTAATAGTTTATAATGCAAACGAACTCGAGTTCATATAACTGCATCGAAATAACGCGCGATTCTATAAAGCAGACGGCCACTACTGCAGCAGCCGAAAAAGAAACTTTAATACAGGCTGCGTGCAGGACAGTTAACTTATCTTGTAATTCCCATTAAAACTTTTTCGTCACTAGCTTGGTATACGACCTCCTAAAAGGCACTAAAGCACTAAAGCCTTTTTTAAACATTCATCTCTAGCACGCTCTTCCGCGCGGAATCTCGACTTTAATATCCTTTCGCACCAGTCGCGCAAGCGTGAACGCACCCTTACACGCGCGAGGATGACTCGAGAGCTGCTGAAATAGCACCGCGCGAAGTGTGTATATACGACTGATAGCGCTGCTGCAGCACGTCGCTGCAACGGCATTAGCGCGATGATATTATACACCGGCGCGCGGGCAGGCGAAGGAAGCAGCCACCAGCGCACGGCCCAAGGACGCGCGCTCGTGTACTTATTATACCTGCGGCCAAGAACTCGGAATCCCTGCGCGCGCACGGCTCTCGTCGCGCCGGCGTATTTTTGCGGTCATTCGCGGAATGATGATGCAAATTGCCGCGGCGCGAAGAAGCGTAAGGGTATTGGAGCGCGGCTTTTTGCGTCTATTTCGGTCGCACGGGAAATATTACGCGCGAACGAGAACTGGACACACCTCCGACTCGGACAATGGGCCTTAGATATCGTACAGATAGCTCTGGCTCTGTGGCCTAGAACAAGGTAATCTTGCGGGATAGCCGTTTTACTTGTACTTATATAGTTTTTGCCTTTATTGTATTCAAACTCTATAGCCGTAAGCAGTTGAAAAACTTCATTAAGCGTATAGAAGCTACCTTGATCTTGATGAAAATTATAATTACGTGAACATAAACAAGAATTTGGGATATTATGCGTTGTTTGCTCTCGTTGTAATTACTTTCAGCCTATGTTCTCCGCTTCTTTTCGGGTAATTAGTAACTGTTGAACAGGTACTGTTAAAATCAGTGATATTTACATGCTTAATGGATATAGCATTCGCGTGACTCATTACGCTGGAAATTTGAATTTCTGGCGCGCGAAAAAAACGGCACACCGGGTCCGCACAAAAGTGAGACATTAATATTTGTCCAATCTGAAAGTATGCAATATTCCGCTTAATAAGATTTGACCGTGATCCTAAAACTCGCCAAGTGCAATCCATCACGCGGAGAGCGCCCGTGTGCCGCGTGTATAAAAAAGTGTGACAAAAGTAAGAGATGTATATATAACACGTGACAATGATAAAGCATTCCGAAGCCGTAAAAAGCAGCACCTTACATAATAAGAGCGTTGACAAAAAAGGAAGGAAGAGGCAGGTGGGGGAGAAAAAAACGCGAGGCAGAGGACGCTAATTACGAGGGGCACGAGGGAAGGAAAGCCAGCGACGCAATGGAGGTGTATAATACGAAAGCGACGACGACGACGATGACGACGAGGACGACGACGAGTCAATTTCCGCGGGGCTAATTTTTTGGGGAGGGAGTGGGTCTCTGCAGGCTCGATAAAAGCGCCGCGCGGCCGCCCCTCGCGGCCATTTCTCAAAACGCAGCCGAGGTAAACTGTTGCAAATTAAGGTTGCACAAGGAGCCAGCGGTCATTTCTCAAGCTGTCTTCTCGCATAAATTATTGCAAACGAAACGGCCGGCCCGAAAGAAATGCATAAAGTCAGCCCTCGCGCTCCTTCTCCTCTCTCTCTCTCTCTCTCTCTCTCTCTCTCTCCTTCTCATATGGGTTATGTTGCGCTCGCGCGTCCCGCACTGCTTCTCACTCTCGTTCTCTTTGCGGGCGCGTTTTGCTTATTTTTTCCGGCCGAGCCAATACGCCCGTCGAGGCTTCTCGCTCTTTTTCTGCTATAGGTATATACACGCGCTCTCCTTCTTTCTCTCTCCCTCCTTTAAATATGCGTTTGAAGTCGATACCGACGACCGATTCACGACTGATTCGCGGGGTGCACAAAGAGCATTTTGTTCGCTCTGCGGCCGCGCTCTTTCTCTCCTCTCGCGGTGACCCCCAAGACGCGCGCGGCTCCGAGAGTATACGACTATATATACACGACGCGCGTCGTTCGCAGCATTTTTTTCTATCCCAAGTTCTGCGCACATGAGGCACGGAAGAAAGAGCCGGCGCAGCGTATTCCAGAAAAATTATCCCGCGCGCGCACACGCCACGAGTATATACGAGAGTTTTTATTGGATACCGCTCGTATATCATGCGGCCGCATATTTGTCGCCGGACCAAGTGCGCGGAACCGAGGGGAAGAGAGAGAGAAAGCATTGAGGGAGAAATTTCACGGCGGTCATGAGTCGCGCCGCGCAACTGACTGTGTACGCGGATGCATGTATGAGGGACTAATCAGCTGGCTTTTAACGATATTCAAGCGTTTTATATTGTCGTTTATTGTGCTGAGGGGATAACTTCTTACCGTCTACATTGTTTGCATTGAAGCCGAAGACGCGCGCAGGCGCAAGGACTATTTCAATATATCCGCCTGACGTTTAGACCATCATTAATATTTTCGAATTATGGATGTTATTTGATTGTAAATCAAGCAACGAATTTATTATCGGACCCCGAGTTAATCCTGAAAATTATTCGCATGACTGCAAGTCCTCTCCCCGCGAGTCTATAAACTTGTTTTATTCGACGGAGAAAACTGCCTTCTCTTTATGATAATTTATGTTGCTATATGTTTACCACTAGATACTTTAATGCCAATTTTTTAGTCCTAAATATGCATTTCGAATATTAATTTTACGCACGACGGTGGCGAAAAATCCGCGTGACTAATGCAATGGGATTTGTCTTTATCAAATAGTACTTTCTATTTAAAGCTAAATGAACCTTAATTAAAGTTGAATGTTATTTCACGCTTAGAAACTTATTTTGATAAAGTATAATCTTAATACGCTGCTAGATTACCACATTCGGAGGATTTAAATTATTTAAAAATTAAAATTAAATATATATTTAGAAGAAAGTTATACTTAACCACACTTGCGGGGACTGCGAAAAATATATTTCAATTTACGAGTGGATGACGTGTATTATTCAAATAATACCATAGACCAGAATGTTTAAGCGCTTACGTACCTGCAACAAAAATAAAATATATGTGACGTTTATTAAAAAAGTTTGAAATTATACTGAAAGTAAAAAAATCTTATAAAATTGCTTAATTAACGTTTACTAAAGATTTAAGAGTTTTATTATTTAGCTTGACGCTGACCAAAAACTAAATAAAAGTGTAGAAAAAGAGCACGGGTAGATACTATGAAGAAAACATGCAAGTTTTCTGAGGCTGATTAGGTAAGACTAAGGAGAACATACTAGTGCTAAAGCACATGTGACCTAATAACCTAATAAAATAATAAATAATAAAAATACATTTTCGTTTTAAGTTTTTAAAAATGGTCTGCGCAGCATACAACTGTCGGCATAACTCTGTAATGAGCTACTAATAATATCAATATTACTGCTGCTTTATAGTGTCTGTATATTCATAATTATCTATACCATTCTTGCATTCCCTCTGTACGTATATATATATGTATATAGACCAACGTAGTCAACTTGCGAATTTGCCGAGAATCATCTCATACCGTCAGCACAAAGCAAGCAACCGCGATCTATAACTTAAAACTTAATCTTCATCAGGGTACCTGACAATCAAAACTTTTGGGGACTTGAGTTTCGGTTGCCACTCTCGCGCGCTAGCCTCGGCGTAAATAATTATAACCCACTTAGAGCTGACTGCACCGCCGCCACGAAAGCCCTAGCTATCCCCGCGAGACAGCCAACCGAGCTCGTCGAGTCGAAAAACTTTCTGCTCGAGATGGAAAGAGAGAAGAGCGCGGGAGGAGAGAAAATTCGGATTCTGCCCTATCGATTTTGGCCAAGTGCCTCTTAAAACGCCCGGACATTCCTTTTCGCGGCCCTCGAGGAGGCAGTTCCATACGCGCGCCCGCAAAGGGGCAGCGCGCGCGCGGCGCAATTTCTTTCTTCCCTTCCACGCAACTCGTTTTTTCGCTTATTTTTCGTGTGGCCTCTCATCGCACGCTCTCTCGCTGTGCCTCGTTATTTTTTAGACCGCACTTAGGGTACCCAACCTCGGGCCCCCTTTTGTCAGCTTTTCGTGGTTTTAAAGAGTTTTTGAGTTAATGAAGCACGGCAATTTGGAACGACGCGGTTCGCTTAACATTTTTAATGTTTTATAGTATAGTTGATTATTTAAAAGTTGCTAGCTATATGAGAAAATAAAATTTATTCCATTTTTGTTTCACTAACTTGATATCTATTATTATAAAAATAAACTCCATTCCCGGAGCAATCGAATAAATCTATATATAACTACAGTAAGTGAAGCTAAAATATTGAATATAATATGCAGGCTCATGAATATCGAAATGGGTTTACGCGAGCGTCGATAAAAATACTACAGAGAAAAAATAATAAGTAAATATAGTTTTGTTTGAAGCTATAGAACGCACAAAATATAGCTATATCCCATAAAAAATGTGCAAAAATAGACTCTATTCCCAAGTATATAAGTAGATAACTATCTTATGGATTAAACATCAAAACACTAAAATAGACATTTTAAAATTGCATTGAAATTCTAAGAGCTTCATTGTGGATTTGAGAGATTGGTAGTTGGAAAAATAGGTTATCAAACTTTCATTTTAGCTCAGAGCCCCGAGGATGCCGGCGAAAAGACATGCTATGTGGAAATTGCAGGAGGTGTGTACGCTTCGATCGAACCGAACTGTCTGGCCTTTCTCGCGCGCTCGCGATTAATTCTCATTTCTCCTTTGTCGGCACGCCCATTTTTATTGGGCTACTGCTCCACCCCCTGTCGGTCATTTCCGCTTCCGCGCAAAGAAAAGCTCGAGCGCTTGCGAAAATTGCATTATCACCGTTCGATATGGATAGGCACGACGCGTCTCGTCCTCGCTCGATCAATGGAACTCCCTTCCCCCCCCCCCTCTCTCTCTCTTTCAGAGGTGCGACGTAATAGCTTCCATATTAAATCAGCGGCTTTCAAATTTTCGCGCGCACACACACGCGCGATGGCTATGAAAAGCCATTTTTTTCTCGTTACTCAATTTAAAAGGATAATTTATGACTCGACGCGTGCGGCGGCAGCTCGAGCGACGCCTGAGAAATTTTTCGGCTCTTTAAAATATTGTGGCTCGATGCACAACAATGGCCTAATGTTTTCGTCCGCATTTTTAAGCGCGCACCCACCGCGCTATCAATCGCCTTTAAAAATTGCTTGAAAATGAAAATTGACGCTGACAGCGGTTTTGAATTAATTGAATATGTAATTTTAGGCACGATCATATAATAACATTTTGGATATAAAATTTATAAATAATCACGTAGAAATTAACTGCAACCTTTGGAAAAGAAAATTAAGGCAATCATTCAAATGGTTTTATCTTAATCTTTAAAAATTGTATTCGCTTTAGCGGGGAAACCCTCATCTAGCCAACGTATTAATTTGAAAGTGCCACTAGGGGGTTGTTCTGGCACACGAAAACGTGTAATAAATTGAGCGAGAAAGGGGTGCCGTTGATAAAGATTAATTTGAAGCAAGTGTCCGCCCCCTGAAAGCTTTAACATTCTAAGGTTTCCAAGCATAAAAACTACGAGGCCATGCCACAATGCATTGCGGCAAATCTTTGCGGTCATCGTTAAGCAAAAGTATTTTAATTATACAGAGGAATTTTATTATTAAATTTTCAATTACTCTCTAAGCTTTTGTAGCAGCTTGCAGCTTATTTGTATTTAGCTTGAGAGAATCTTGAAATGCATTTTTATATCTAATTAATATGACTTATACGTCTCATCCAGTCGTCGTCTAAATTATGATATTCTTACGGTTCTCTTTAATCGGATTGAAACTTGAGGTATACTCAGCTCATAAGCGTCATCAGCCGTTAGAGAGCCTCTTAATAATTTTTCCACCCAGAGTACACTTTCCCATCTCACATGTAGCAGAAAAATGCAAGTTGAAGCTGACGAGTAAGAGAGGCTCGCGACGTATGTAGCCCATCCTTTCTAATTCGCGCTTCTCCGATCAATTTTTCCCATCGAACGTGTTCATCACATACCCACGCTTGCACATCGTCCCCGTCCATCAGTCCCATCAGCTTCCGCGCATATCACAAGCGTACGTCGTCTCTCTCGTACTCACTCGCGGCGGAATCCATCCCGCGTCTGCGGCTTGCCGCGCTTCCGTCTTCTTCGTCTGCAGCATTCGGAGGACGAGCTGCGCGAGAGAGCTGAGAGCTGCTACTGGCATTAAAAGCCCGCGGATTATATTTACGACTTATCCGACTGGAGGCAGCGCAGCGGCGGCTATTAGCGCGAGAGGCGTGCGCGCGTAAAACACCTATGCCTATTATCACATCACTGGCTCGACGGTGATGCGACTTGTCGGGGCTCCATATTGCGCTATACGAGCAGGAAGTCTTTCAATGCGGCCCTTTTTTCACCCCCGCTAATTCGCCCACCGACGCCATTGCATTGGAAACTCGTTTTTCTCTCTATAAGAGAAAGAGAGGGAGAGAGAGCCGGCTCGCGTCAAATTACTTCCTCGAGGTGGTGTGTGCGTGCGCATGCAGGAATCTTTGTGCCTCGCGGCCGGGAAAATTGTAATTTCTATTTCGCGCGCTCGAAAGAGAGACGGACGTGTCCCTTCCCAGCGAGGTAACGGTTGTTTTATAAATTGTACGCTGCTAAAGGATGCGTGTGAGGTAGGAACGAGTTTCCACGCGCGCAACGCGGAGGCTGAAAAACTTGGCGTCCTATGGCGGATCGAGAGAAATTGAATACAATGAGCATCGGCGCGCGGCAGGATTTATGTTAAGTTTTCATTAGCAACGCATAAGACGACGACGCTTTTCACGCGAGGCAGTACAGCGGCTTCTTATATTTACACTGGAATAATTCATTTTTATTATTCTATCATTTTAACAATATTGCACATTGCCTTTATAATTGGCATTTAAACTTTAATTTATGCAGGATATAGCGCTGTAAAACTTTTCCTTAACAAGACGTAAAATAACGACGCACCAGCTCTTCAACTTTTTGTTTACGGTCTACAATCAGCTTATTTTTAGCATCATATCTTTATTGTTTAATTAAAACTTTTTAATTGACAATATGTTCATTGTTAATGAATAATTTTAAAGCTATAAATAATATGATGCTTAAATTACTGTATCGGTATAAAATGGGCCATAAAAATAATTTATATTATATATTTCTCTCTCTCTCTCTCTTTTACAAGGCGAGTATTACTCCTTTCTTATTAAAACCCTTTTGCCGGTTGATTATATTTACCCAAGAATTTCACAGTTTAGTGTGCGTAAAAAATAATTCGAATACAATGGGTGTGAGTGATTTACAAGGTGGCAAACGGCCCCGAACAACGACGCGCGGCGGAAATCGAAAATATTTAAGGCTTCTATTTGCCGCACCGAAAAGTACTGATGCACTCCTTAAGAAAATACACTCCCGCCATAAAAGCAGGTAAGGATTTTACAGCTCGTTTCTCGTTTCCCAGCACGCGCTCGCGCGAGGCCTTTTTTCCTGCGGCCGCTCTCGCCCCGAGAGCAGAGAGACCTCGTAAATACGGAAGAGAGAAAAAGTTATATTCCCAGGACAGTTTAACGCGCGCACGCGCCGCCGTCCTATACTCGTCGAGGAGTTATATTGCACCGCTGACCTCTAAAACCTGGCGCGTGCGCTCGCGCAGTGGGTTTCTGATCTGCAGATCTCCCTTAACTTGTTCGAGGTCAGAGAAGAGAGCACACAAAGTTGGCTGACCCTGTGCCACATTGAGTCGTAACAGCCACCCGCGTCTGTTTATCCCTGTTTTGATTCGTCACCGGAAGGATCTGCCGCGGCGGGGGATTACGCGGCCACTCGGCCAGCGGGTTGCGACTGCACGCTGCGGACTTTCCTCGCCGCGCTGCAGCTTATACCTGCTGGATCAGCTGTGTGCATGTGTGTGCGCGGAAATATGCAAGCCGTCGTAAATATATGCACTGTGTGCTGCACGCCGAGCCCACTTTCTTCCGCAGCCTCTCTCTCCCTCTCTTAATTCCTTTATTATCTCTCGGAGGAAAGAGACAATGCGCCCGCGCACGCGCGCAGCAGCCGCTTATCGCGTCTATCGCCGAATCCGCATACATTAGAATTAATGCGAGAAGAAACTCGCGAGTCAGCTTATGGAGCGTATAACTGTGCTGCTGCCGTTGCAGCTACTGTTCGACTTGATTCTCTTATTTATATCTAATCGCTTTTTCTCCCAAGCCGAACACGTTGCGCCGTTTTGTCGAAACCCCACACACGTTGGCTTGTTTCTTTTAGGCGCTGAGCTATTATCTGTATTTGATAGCGACCATATGATGGAGTAATAATTACGTTGGATTCGAGCGTTTAATCGTTATTCATATCTGAGAGTTATAAATTTGATCAAATTAATTACATCATTACCAATTTAGGTATGTGATATGTATTTCAAAGTCATTTCGTCGAATAAAATATGGCACTTATAATTAGGCACTTAAACTATTTTGAAATTCACAGAGATATACATTTATTTCAAATTGTAGTATATTTATTTTGAAATATAAAGTTAAAATGCAGACATTTGAAATCTCAGTTTACTCGAACTTTAAGTAGTGGAATGTCTTATAAAACGAATACCGTCATAAATATTAAAATATGAAATCCACTATAAACGAGGCATATCTTGAAGATTTGTACCAAACACCCCTCGGAGAGAGAGAGAGAGAGAGAAAAAAATGATCGTCTACTCCCTCCGTTCGCGTCTACCGAACTTTTTCGCTCTCCTGTCTAATTTCGCATCGCGCGGGCGGAAGCGTCTGAAAACATCCTCTCACTCACTCTTTCTCCGCGCGGGCGTCCCCCTTTCAGAGCTCTCCCCCCAGCGAAAACATCGTGTATACAGGAGTAATTTGTCACCGATACAAAACTTGCTCTGTCGCCGTGGCATCAATTTCTCAAGAGCGAAATTTATTTCCCTAATTTCGCCCCCACCCTATCCTCCTACCCTTGGCATACCATGGCAACCGAGGCCTCCACCGTGTAATACGTCGTAATCCCTGTAGATTATTATGAGCGTAGTAACGACGCGATTCCTTCTCTCAAAATCATCATCTCTCGGAGCGCGCGCGATCCTTCGCAAAAAGAAGGGGGATGGAGAGAAAGAGAGAACGAGCGGAAGAGAAGAAAAAACGCGGGAAGTAAGGAGGGAGCGAGTGTATATATACGCGTTCCGCGTCACTAGTTCGCAGACCTCCCCCTCTGTATATAGGTAGGCGAGATATATACCCCGGGTTACTAAGTGCGGGGGGAGAGAGATGGGCCTTTCACCCGATGACACGACAATGATCCATTTCCATCAATCCGCTTCACGCATTTATGTATCTCGTGCGGTTATATATACGCGGGGGGTGAAGTAGGAAGTATATAGCGGTCCAGGACGACGACGTCCCCTGTGTTATTCGCACCTCCCCCGCGTTTCTCCACATGCTACACGTAGATTTCATCCGGTGGCTGGGGCACGTGAGTCTCTTTAGGCCAGCTCTCTATACCATTGTAGTTTTTCTCGCGCTAGTGCACTTTGTCTCTCTCTCTCTCTCTCCTTCGCGCGTGTTTGTCTGCTGCGCGCGCACGCGTCCCTCGTGCGAACGATCTCAGGGCCCTTTGAAGCCTCGAGTTCGCGCGTCAGCCGAGAAGCTGGCGGGCGCGAAATACGTATGAATTTCATACGAGGGTCGGACGCTGTCTCACTCTCTCTTTATATCTCCACGTTGTCGAGCCCCTTATACAGCGCGAGGCGTCGTCGTAGTCTGCCACTCTTCGCATCTTTTCTGCGCGGGCGCGGGGGAAAGACGACGGCGAGCGTATGTGAACGTACGTATAACTACACACGTGATTTTCGCTGGCTACACGTATCGTTGTCTGCTGTACATGTGCGAGATGCACACACGCGCATGACGCTGTATATGCAGTGCTATATAGCGAGGGAGAGCGTTGCGTGGAAACGCGCGAGAGGGTCTTCTGCATCGCCGCGGAGCTACTGCGCGACGACGACGACGACGCAAGGCTGCTTTTCTATATTATACGCGACTTTTTCTGCAAGCTCGTGTGACTCCTGCGACTTTCTTGGAATCGCTGTCCGACTCTCTCTTTCTGCACGTGGTAGCTTTTTTCCCTTCCTTTTATTCTTTTGCTTTTTTAATTTTTGCTTTTTTCTCTTTTACTTTGTCGCTCGCGCGAGATGTGTTGGATGTATATACCGCATTTCCTAATTGCACTTTGTGTGAGTTTTTTTTTTCTCCTTTGACGA
The DNA here is from genome assembly GCA_900474315.1 of Torymus auratus. NCBI lineage: Eukaryota > Metazoa > Arthropoda > Insecta > Hymenoptera > Torymidae > Torymus > Torymus auratus. The sequence continues at coordinate 8,331 of UXGD01003355.1, read as the reverse complement.
TAAATTACTATTATACTTTATATTACTGTTGATCTTTTATAATGTACACACAACACGTATAGTTTTAATTTACGGCTACTGTATATTTATAATACCTTATACACACATAAATTTTTCATGAGCATTATTTAACATGTACTAACACGATAGTTTACCATATAGGATCTACAACTTCTTTATCCAAAATTGAAAATTTTAAAAAGTCTTTTTAATATTAATGAATCAGCGAATTGCGTGCGGCTTTTCATTCTTTTTTTCTAATGATCTCCATACTCCCTTGATTACCAACAATGTTCTGACACCGCATACTGATTACTCCCAGAAGTATCATTAAAAAAACGCACTATTCAGCTACGCTCTTCACCGTCTACGCACTATTATGTTTACGAGTTTTGTGAAAAATCCTTCTCGGCGTGCACGCAGCATCTCTCCCGCGTCGCACATTATTTTCCCGCGCGCAACAATCTCACCTGCGCTCGCAGCCGCCACTCCTTTTTTCCTCCCTCCTCTCTTTTCCCCATTTTTTTATCCCGCGACTATAATATACGCACATGTGTGTCGCCCGTGCCATAATCTCGCACACACGCTGCGCTGCCGTCTCCCCTCCTCCCACACACACGCGCGCGCGCGGGCACATATCCGGTGGTATATATCACCCACGCACGGCTCAATTATTTTCACCCTTTTCGCGGCAGCGCTGCAGCCACTCGTACCAGACTCGCGCGCGTGCACGTCCTCCTTAATGAGAGTCGGTGCTCGTTCGAGGAGTGCAGCTACAGCGTATATAGCTCGCACAGGCAGCCAGCAGCCGTTTTCCCTTTGCGCGCGTATATGCGCCGAGCCGCGTTGAGCCCAGACACGCCCCGCCCGCTTACTTGGACTTTATAGGTCAAAGATTGGGACCCCCGACTCCCACGAGGAACGTTACACGGGTCGCTCGTTGCCGTAGCTCTCTCTCTCTCTCTCTCGCCCTCCTATATGTACGGGTATGCGCGAGAGGACCGTACTTTGTCCGCGAGCCCGGCGACATTGCTCCCGTGGAACTGATACTATTTATGCTGATTAAATCTTGCATGGGATATTCCTTGTAGAATCATTATCTGGCTGGTTCGAAATTTAATGAACCGTGTTTGCCAACTTTTTTTTCTATACGGCAGGAGAAAAATTTAGATTAGAATGTGTCTGAATTTGGGTCAACGAGATAAAGCCGAAACTTTTAATGTTTTAATGAATGGGAAGAGAAGAAGAACAGAAATCACGAAGAATGATTTTTTGTATATAAGAAGAATACTTGTCATTTTTTTTCAAGTATCTCCGTTCAAAGTTTAACTGCTAGTTCATTATTTTTTTATTACTTTATGTAATATACTTGACGTAAAATTTTCAAATAGAAAGATACGCAGTCAAAAATTCAGTTCACTTTGCGAGTGATGAAAACCAATTTTCTAATTTACTTTTGAAAATAGTTGGAACATAAAAGAAAATCAGTGCTTTAATATTTATAGGGTAAAACCATACGCTCACAAAGTCGCCCCGTAACCTCTTCGGAAATTATTCTCGATCTTGGCCTTGCTTGTGGAACTTACGAGCGCACCCGAGTGTCTGGGAAATCTATTAACTCGATGAATATATATTGCTTGCTTGCGTCGCTCGGTTAGCATTTTAATAACGGATAAGCTGTATCTGCCACCTGTCACACCGAAACTATAGTTGCCACTTTTAAAACTTAACAATTCGAGATGGTCTTTTAATTATTTTACGAACAAAAGTTGAGGATTATTGAAAACAAGAGTTGGTAAAAATTTAGTAAGAGAACGTCGTACATTTATTTTTTTTTAACACTCCACCTAATTACAGTAGTTTAAAGTCAACAGCTTTTAGCTTAAAAAGGTGGAAGAGCATTTCTATGTCACAGCCATTTACTTTTCTTTTTATCCCTAACAAGTGCCTTATAAGATTACAAAGGCTATTGAAGAGACGACCGCCCGAAATACTTTCCTTTCCCTATATCAGGAAAGTTTATGATAAGTCGCAGTTCGAGATAAGTCATCAAAGTAAGTAAAGTTGTAAAAACTCAATTTCCCGAGCTGCATAAGAAGTCCTACTCTCGTTCCTACGATTTTACGCACCGCGATCCACCGCAGGCTCACACCACGCGAGGACAACGGAATTCGTCATTCGAAAAAAATGTCCTCTCTCGCGGCTGGGAAATTTTCTAAAAAGTAGACCGACGCGTACTCACTCGCACACCTTTTACGTATACACATACGTCGCCGCGAGCGTGCGGACGCGCCGATAAGTCAATCTTTCTCCGAGTCGTCAAACTGTCAATCCAGCGGCTGAATCGCATAAGCGCGTCCCCGTGCGCGCAGCTCGCTCTCTTTCTTTTCCCTTTCTCTCTTTCTCGCGCGCATAGTGCCAGGGAAAATCCACGTTTGGAGCGCGCGACGCGTATATATATATACCCTTCTCGAAAGCTCGTAAAAACCAATCCGGCGACTATCTTGCCATTTTCTCCTACGGCGTAACTTTGCTTTTTATTCCTTCCAGGTCCACTTATTCTAGTAGGACGTAGAAAGCTCCTCGCTTATCTGACTTATTATTTGGACCGCTTTTTATCCCTCCCTCTCCGCGTATAAATTCTGGGCCTTTATGAATCATGTCGCGTTTAATAAAACTAACGACCGCGAATCGCCTGATTTTTCATTCGTAAACTCGTTCTTACCCATGACGTAACAATTTTTTAAATACCCCCGCAGCTTTTATTAGTTGGAAAAGTTATGTATGTATCCGAAATTTAATGGACCGAGTCGTTATAATTTAATTGTAATACATGTAAAATTGTCTCCTTTACTAAGCCGAAGCAGCGAAATCACATGTAAAAGGGGACAAAAAGTACCGCATACCGCTCTCGAGCTTCTTTCTTTTTTCGCGCGCATATAAAAGCATTCACAAATTGTCCGAAAATTCCAGCGCTTTTACAACGCTTAATTGGAATAATCTGGAAAAAATCGCAAAAATGTCGATCGCTCGGCCGACGCGGCTGACGGCCGGAAATTTATGTTTGCCGATAAGCAGAGCTAAATTACATTTGATGATCCAAAGAAAAGTGGAGCCGATTGACTCGTCCACGGGAGAGAGACAGAGAGAATCCCGAAGACGAAGGAGAAGGCGGCAGCGAGCGAGCGGCCGACTCGTTTAAGGTATGCACGCAGCGGCGCAACATTGAATTCTCTGCTCTCTCGGCGGCAAACAAGACACACATACGCACTCTTTCTCTCTTTCTCCGTCGCCGCCGCCGCCGCCGCCGCCGCCGCCTCGTTTCAACCCTTCAGCGCGGCAAATAATTCGCACGGCTCGCTTGCTCGAATCCGCCGCGTATAACGAGCTCGTTCCTTGCCATCGACGCACGCGCGTGCACACGCGCGTTCGCGGAGAAAGAGCAAAGAGAGGGAAAAGGGCCATTAGTCTTCGTTGGCACGAGACGCGCTTCTTCGCCGCGCTGCAGCCGCTGCAGCTCAGTGGTATATAGAGGCGAAACTGCGTTACGAGGGAACGAGAGAGAGGAGGAAAGAACACCGGATGGATTTTTCGGCCTTGACGAAGGCGCATACAATGCTGCGAACGCGCCGTTAATTCGCGCTCTTTAAGTAGACGCTCTCTCTCTCTCTCTCTCTCTCTGTCGGCCCTGTGACCTGCCGACAGCGAAATTACGTGTTCGAGCTTTAACGAGAAAAAGGTGACTATAACGCTCCGGGGGACTGGCGGCCCTTTCTCGCAGTTTTCAAAAAACACCCGCTTCGCTTCGGTTTTGACGACTCAATAGGTATTTTCAAACATACAAATAAAAGTTTTCCTTTTCTCAGAACACAAATTACCTTGCCTTTCCCAAATGTAAACATGAACTTTTATCTCAATGAATAATATTAGTATAATAAATTCACTAATTCAACTTATATACCATACTAGAAATTACTGATGCTAATGAACGGTTGATAAATAAAGTAAAATTCACTTATCAAGACGAATACTTTTGGTTATTTTGCGTTCAGATAAATTGAATTTATGAGGATTCCTTTTTTTACGATTCTTTGTTAAGATAAAAATTTGTCAGCGTTAAACGGTATTTAGATCTTCTTTATTGGAGGAAAATGGGCCATTTTGGGGAAATTTATAGCTTCCTCTCTTCTGGAAAAATTCATGTTATGCAACGAGGCTTAAAAGTTAGCCAAGTCACATTTGGAAAAAACGGATGCGGGCAGCAGCAGCATAGGTAGATCGAGCGATAGATAGGTCGGGGAGAGAGGAGAAGAAGAAGAGATAGCGCGGCGGTGAAAGTGAGAGAGAGAGAGAGAGGAAAAGACAAAGGGATGCAAACAGGGACGAAGATAGATAGAGGGTGGAGGGAGAGAGGGCAAGAGTGTCGACTCACCAGACGGATGGATAAGCTTAACGGCCCTGTTATCTCGGGTCGGGTTTTAGGGGATAATCCAGGATGCCTTGGGAATGGATACGGGCGTCTGCAGCAGGAGCAACGTCAGTCGCGAGCACCTATATACATACCTGCGATCTAGCCACTTGGCGGGTAGCGAGGAGGGCAGCAAACGGCGTTTGTCACTCGCTGCGGACTGGGCGATGCGATGCGCGCACGCCTGGATTGACGGGAGAGATGCCGACGCTCTTGGTTTTACGACTCGGTGATTTACTCGATTAGTACTCGTCGCTGCCCTCCCACGTCCATCCTTCTTTCGTCTACTCCTCCTTTTTTTTACGGCTTTCGAATGGGGGAAGAGAAAGAAAGGCTTTCGGCCGCACGCACGCGTTAGAGACACGAGGAAGTGATTGTTCGATCGATTGGAAAAGAGGCTTCGGTTGCCAGCTCGGTAATCTCTGCTCGCTACATTTTTGGTAAATGACGCTGTAGGGGCGAGGGTGCAGCCTTTCTGCCGGTGTAAGCTGCCTTCTCATTAGGGAGAAAGTGAGTTTACGTGTTTTTTCGGCTAATTCCAAATTTTATTTTTTTCCTCACTTTCGAGAGAATATGTAATTTTTACGGGTTATTGGGAGGACAGAACGTCGTAAAAGTAGAGTGCACGTGAATATTCCTCGACGGTGGTCTTCATTTATTCGTGTTGATATCGATTCGCTTTGGGCTTCATTAAAAAGTCGTAAAAGCTAAGCCTAAAAAGTTTTACCAATTTACATTATAGACAATATACATACTTGGAATTCTTTAAAGAAGTCAGTTTTACACGTACATCTGTATTTAAAAGCTTCTTAATAATTGTTACGTAATGGTTTATTTTGACACTAATAGGTATCAACATATCATCGTCATCTTCCTTTAAAAAATCTTGAAGAGCACAATCAAAGTCTCATAAGCGAGGCCTGCAGAGTGTATCTTTCGCAGCGGCGAAAAGTCACAATAAGAGTTCCGTCCTTGAAACACAATATGCACGACACGCCCCATTCACGCAGTTTCCAATTTCGCCCACGCGTAAATACGCCGAATTCGGAGCCCCGCTTCTCGAATCACCCGTGGGCCACTCTCACCAAGACAGCAGCAGCAGCAGCAGCCGTTGGGCTCTTAAAGACACGCACGCACGCAAGTCGGCTCCCCTCGCGCGCTCGACTCGCAAACATTTTTTTTTTAATATCTCGACGACGGCTTTGGCAGAAAATGAACTCTTGAAAGGGGAAGAGAGAGGAATTGGCGAAAAGCTCGCTGACGGCGTTGCTAAGGATCAGCTCTCCCGAACGCTCCTGTCAGTTAGCACGGCAGCGTATACACGCAGAACAGGAGTGTGTATATCGGTAAGACGAAGGAACGAAAGAGAGATTTTCCGAGGGTGCGTATACATACACAGAAGGGATAATTCCGCGATCTCGTGGGTTCTTAGCTCTCGGCGCTCGTTGTTGATGGCGTGCTCGTTTCTCCTCCCGCGCGTCTGCAGACCAGATATACACGCATAGAGGAGTAGCGCTGAAGAAAGGAGAAAGAGAAAAAAAGGGGGCGACGTTTCCACTTGGCCGGAACATTGTCTCGAAGCTGCTCTCTCTGCTCCTTCTTTTTTTTCTTTCAATAGTCCAGCGCTACACTACTAGCCCCGCCAGGGAAATCGCATACACACGCGTATACACAACTTATTCCCGCGCGCAGGCCCAGTCATATAGTCGCATAACGATGCGGCTCGTTAATGTCTTGGCGATATACATGTATGTGCGCGCGTGTGTACACATAGAAGGTAGGGGGATGAAAAAAGCTCTCGAGCTCAGTAAGAGGAGGGGGGAGAATCATCATTGTGCTCTAGCTAGGACTACGCGTCGAGACGAGGCTGACGACTATGCGACGTCGCGGGCGACCCTCCGTAGGCGGGATCCTGAAAAATTCAAGAAGAGCCGTCTTTGCTGGACGACGGCCGGTGCCGTATAGTTGGCCTGCCGCCGCGAGGGGTCGGCAAATCTGATAAGGGCTTTTTGATCCTTACGCCGGCGGCCGGCAGAGTAAGGCTCGCCCCGCTCTATGGTCAGCGTGCGCAGGCTGCAGACACACAAGCACACACTTTTTTCCCTCTCTCACCCACCCTCTCTCCTCGCTCTCTCGGTCGATTCATTTGCGGACGCCAGGCGCAAGCGACGTATAAGGCTTCCTGCCCTCGCCAAATTCACGTGCGTCTCTTTTCCTCAAAGCCGGGGCAGTGTGTATTTGCCCACTGGGCGCTTTATCTATCTCTGCGGCAATTACCCGCCAACGCGCCGCGCGCGCGAGAGAGTAAGAACCGTAAGAACGAGGGGCGACCCCAAATTGCGCGGCCAAACGAGAGAAAATTAAGGCGGATTTACTCTTTGCTCGCGCGCGCCTGCAGTATATACATGTATATACCTTCCTTCTTTCGGACGCGGAGGCGGAATATTATTTTGAATTATCCTTGCACGCCCGCTGTGTGTTTCTCGTTTCCCCTGTCTGGCCTGCTCTTTTTTTGCTGACTTTTTTAAATCTGATACTGCCTTTGAAAGCGCGCACAACTAATTTGCTCGGTATATTGAGTTGCGGCGGAGGGAAAATTGTTTGCGGGCTTTATTTTTGGATTTAGGATTATTATGCCCGGGGCCGTAGTGTATTATGATTTTCTTAACCATCTAAACCGTTCTAACGAGAATTCTGTGAAATAACACCAGCTTTTCAGCCTTTAATGATGTGTCTTAATTTGGTTACTTATAATTTTAAATAAATTTTTTACAGCTAAATTCTCGATAATGAAGTGTGGAAAATACGTAGAATATGCATGAAAAAAAAAACAATAGTTAATTCTATTTTTACACAAAATGTGTGTCAAAATTGTTTTTCAAATATACGTATGGGTACTGGTAATAAATTAATTATCTCAAATTCTAATGAAAAATCGGGGTTTTTCTAGCTTAATTTATTATTCTATTAAAGTAATTATCGTTGACAAAAAAAGTGGTAAAATGTTATAAAAGTAAATGGATTGTACTATTAATTATTTACTTCGATGAATTTCTTTTTATAATAATAAAATTTTTGACAATGGTTTAATGTAACAACTTATAGTTGCCGAGAAATACTTTAAAAAAAAAACTCCTTTTTTTGTCTCGATAATTGGAGTGAAAATCATCTTACCTATATAGAACTATGCACGCAGATAGCTTTTTACATCGCTTCGTACCATTCGTTATTCAAGAATAACCAGATAATACACAGAAAGGGGAGTTCATAAAACTTATGGCAAATTATAATTGATCATGAAAATCAATGTAAAACTATAAAAAGTAGAACGGAACTACCAAAACCGGAAAAAAATGTAAAAAGTTATGAAATCCTTCATAATTTCAATAGGTTTTTAAAATTAGTTCTTAAGTTTTCGCGTATAGTTATAACAATTTTCGACTAACCTGTTTAGAACATAATGACAATTTCATCAATTTCTTACATAATTTTGAAATATTAAAACGTTCTACTGCCATGATAATATAATGAACTGACAAGGAGAGTCCATGGCCTCCGGGAAACGGATATTCGCAGGCATTGGAGAGTCGATTTCTGGTACCTACACGGAAAGAAAAAAACCAGTAAAAATTACCAAACTTTTAGTAAAAATTAACAAACTGTTAAGTAACCCTGAAGCAGACTTGAAAATACAAAATTTTTACCAAACTTTTTTGCAATTTTTATTAAAAATTTTGTAAAATTTACAAAAATTTTTAATAAAAATTGCAAAAAAGTTTAGTAAAAATTTTGTATTTTCAAGTTTGCTTCAGGGTTACTAAACAGTTTGGTAATTTTTACTGGTTTTTCTCTCCGTGTAAAAA
>UXGD01003354.1:0-20834 GCA_900474315.1 Torymus auratus | reverse complement strand
AACTATAAATCCGAAAAGTATGAATATATTTCTCAAGCTTAAGTATTTATCTAACAGAAAATGCAAAAAAAAAATGAAGGATATGCTTTAAATACATAAAAAGTGAGAAGAAATATTAAAAAATGTTGGGTGCCTATATATTAGGCTTCTGTGACTGAAAGGGTTAAAGAAAACAGAAGGAATATAAAATAATCATTTTTAAGATACGTGTCGATATTACTCGAACTGCGCCATCTCAATCCACACAATTCCAAATCACTTTCAACTACCTCTTCTCCCGACATCCCGAATATTAAAACGTACCTTTTAATACTTTCATTTTCACAATTTGTCTTCACCAGCCGACTGAAGAAGGGCCCGATATATACCCGGCGCATTAAAATTGAAAAATCAGCGATAAATCTCGGCCAGCCTTTCAACCTCCAAACTCTCTTCCACCCGTATACACACGCGTCCTCCCATATAACGCACACACACATATACTTTCTTCGCGCTCATCGTCGTTCGCAAAAATCCTACCACCACCCAAAACGAAGAAAAAAAGAAAGAAGAATTCTACCTCCGTCGCAGCGCACTCGAGCTTCCGCGCGGGCGCGCATTGAAATATCGCAAGCGGTTCCGAACGCATACACTCTGGAATATTGGCCAGGCAGCAGCAGCTCTTACCCTTTTTTTCCTGGTAAGGCGCATATGTAAAATACTTGACGGGGGGGTCCGTTGCTGCTGCTGCTGCTGCATTCCACCGGGTAGCCGGCGAAATTCATCGGCGATCGAACGACGACGTTTAATTTCGCGCGGGGGCCCGGTATATATATATATATTTCGGGCTTGGTGACGCGCGCGAACGGACCCGGTATTTTTCGGGCCTCGTAAATTGACGCAACGAGGGGTTTTTAATTTAGCCGGGGATGCTGCTGTGGGTGTATTTTTAGATTTTTGTGTGTGGGGGTATATAATTTGTTTGCTGGTACTTATAAGAGGAGGGTTTTAACTTGTTTGCTCAATTATGTAGTCGAATTCTTGCCCACTTCGGAAGTTACTTATGGTCAAGGTATAATAACTTTGACTATTATACGATCTTTTAGCAATATTAATGTAAATGCTATACTTTTAGTGTTATACATTCTTCATAAGCCGCGGCACGTGTAGAACGAATTAATTTTTCAACGGCGCATTAATTTTTTCCCGGAAACCGCACGCGATACTCAAAGGTGGCCGCCACACCATTTCTAGACTCTCGAGAGAAATATCGCCAAGTAAGGGAACAGGCCTATAACGCGCCGTGCAATTCCGTAAAATATCTTCGCACTTGCCTTTCACACTATATGGTTCCACGAAGATTTTCCGAAATCCGTCCATTTCGTGATCATTAGCACCGCGCGTACAGGTTTCCCAAATTACGGAGTTTCGGCTTCTCTTTATTTCTCCCCCCTCGTTGAAATAAAAGCCGAGCGCGCGCGTGACTTTGTGATTTTCGTATATGGATGGAAAAATCGAGGACGAAAGGGGATTCGTTTTCCAATTAAGTTCGATGATGCGTGCTGTCGTTATATATATTCATATTTTATATTTTTGTAGCTCTTATAAATACTATTATTAACCGCGCTTGAAAATAAATATACCAAGATTCCGATCAATTCTATACTTACTCGGCGTTATGTTTTATTTATTATTCGTTTGAAAACGCACTTGAGGTGGCTAATTACTCCGGCGCTAAATGTTACCAAAATCGGCTGGAGAAGTGGCGGTTGAAAAGTAGTATATACCGAGCGTTCGCGCTCGTGCGCGCGGTTTCCTCCTCTCTCGACCAGAAGGAATTCAAATGCTTTTCCGATTCTCGAGTGCCGTTTGAGAAAGTTTTAGATCGCGGAATCCCGTCGAAACCGCAAAACTTGGGAGAAAGTTCAATCGTCTGCACTTGAAGAGCATCGAGTGCAGCTTATATATTTATCATTTTATTTTTGTTCGTCCCTCCCTCTTCTTCTTCGCGGTTTTTTGTTTGTTGTAGTTCGAGGCCTCCTAAACCTCTTACGGCGAAGTTTTAGCGGGGAAAGAGTGGCCGTAAAAAAAGTCGCCGCGGTTTGTTGGTTTTTCTTCTTATTGGTGTTTATCATGCTGTCTGTATTTTTAGACTCTACGTAGAAATAAATGGGCGTTACATTATCATTTTCAAGTTCCTAATACGATTTTTAGTATAAATTCATTTACCCTATAGCATTTATAATATTATATTTTCTATACTATTTTTCCATTTCTTATCCTTTTCAGTTTCACGGATTAACCGACGCCAAAAGGAACAGGTCTCACTGCACAACCCCTTGTTTATATAAAAATAACCCAGCCGATCGCGCGACGGTTTCATTGTCACGACAGCAACGCAGGTGACACGTCCCCGAAACCCTCACCTAAGATCCGCCAATATTATTCTACCCCATCCACAACAACAACAACCACCACCACCAAATTCAATCTCTCTCTCGCAAAACTGCAATCTCATTAATCCCGTCTCTACATCCTCACCCAAAGCGACTACTACTATACACAGCAGCTCGCTTGCGTGTGCGAATACCTGCGCGCGAATTCCCAAAACTCTCTCTTCTACCTGACGACGGCGCAGGTGTCAAGAAACGCCCCTCCGGCCCTCCGTTTTCCCGTTAATGACGTGCTCACGCGCTCGCTCGCTTGGCCCAAGGCCGTGGTAGTAGTAGGCCGCCCGCCGATCTTCGCGCGCGCACCACGCGGCGTTGGGACTACAGGTGGCTGTTAAACCGATTAGACACACAGCGTCGAGCAATTTGTTGGCGAAACTTGTAACCCCCGGGCGTTGTTTTACGCCCACCGGCGACAGTACGCCCCCTACTTGAGGATTCACCTGATGCGTGATGTGGGGGGTGTGTGTAACGTATGGTGTCTTGTAATCGAGAGGATATAATAGAAGGTGATGATGTACCTGGGTTATAGATGTACTACGAGGTTGTACGGGGATACGGTCGGGATGAGGTGATAGAGCTTCGAGTTTAGTTTGGGTATAACTAAATTGTGGCTGGAGGCTGCTGTTATTGTTTACGAATGGTTCGGGGTAGAATTGTAATCATGCTGCGGTGACTAGTTTCGTTATTGTTATTTCTGAGAATAATTCAAAGTGAGGTATCAATAACATTCTATTGTAAAGAAAATTTTTCCAGAAAATGGTCTCTCATAATTTGAAATATTCATAAAGTTTAATTATGAAAATGTATTTTATTACAAAAATCTAAAAGAAAATTTGTTTTAATGATAATTCAGCTGCTATGGTAAAAAGTTTCCTTACAAAATTTAAAATTTCATAATTATATACAAAAATACAATACATAAATGTACTTGTTAATAATATCCAAAACACATGTAGAATTACTGGTACTACCATAACCTGACATTCTCGACCAGCCTCGCAGCCACCTCACTAATTGAAACTTTTCATGATTTTTGACATCACTAATTACACTCATTGCGTCCTCACCTATAATCCGTCAACTCCAACAGTTCTCTCTCTCTCCTTTCCCGCCCTTCACAAATCCCTCCAAACGAGTTCCCGCACCTTAATTTACCCTCTTTTCACTTCCCAGCCCAGCAGCCCGTAAAATTCGCTCCCGTAAAGATCGCCTTAGACCCACACACTTTCGGCCCCCGAAATCTCGGGAAGATTTCGAGCGTCGCGCCCCGCGCTTAAGATTACGCATCTGCTGCTAGCCAAAGCCTTTAGCGCCGTAAGATTTCGCGCGCGCCGAAACGGAGATATACGCGGAAGCTGTGAAATCCAATAAGTCGGCCGGTTTATTTTTAACCTGTCGCGCGAGCGAGCGAGTATAGCGCCGTGTGTATCGGAAGCGCCTCTTAAGAGGATCAGAAACGGCCAGTAGAAGCATAGCTCTCCTTTCGGCTTCTTCCGTCACTTAAGATATTGCGGATTTTGGTGAGGATTTTGCGGTTATATACCTGAAATTACTACTCCTTTTTTCGGGGGAGGATGATTAGGGCCCGGTGGGGGGCGCTATTGTCGTGCGGAGGGAAAAGAAGCTTTTTTGCGGGGCTTTTGTTTTGTTGAGAATGCTGGGTTCTTGCAAATCATTTGGGTAAACATCTGCTGGCTGTGTAACGGTGGCGAGTTGTGACGATAATTTTGGGCAAGTGCGATGGGGATTGATGTGAATTTGAATTAAGAGCAATGGTGATAACTGTTGTGACCGTTTAATAATTTCCGAGCATTCTTCCAGTTGTCAAAATAGTTCTTTTTCAAGGATAACTTTAAAAGCCCCACTGTTTTTATTGAATTACCCTCCAGCTACACTGTTTCTCTCAACTGTATTCACCGGCCTATTATCCACCGAAATAATAAAAAATCTGATTGTTTCTAGTTTTCTGAAACGTCGATTGTAATAACTTATATATATGTAACAAACTCGTGCACATTACTTTTAGTTTAATCGATTTGTGTTATATCACAATATTTAATACTTGTATACATAAAAATTATTAAATATATGATATTTTTTTATGTTACAGGTGAGTTTCAAAGATATCTCTTACGTAAATCCAGCCTCCTTATACGTGAGTTGTAATTTACTGTTGTCAGTCACTTAAAGCGTTAGAATTACCCCACAAAAACTACAATACTTGTTAACTACCCATATTTTCATCCATTCTTATACATTATTTTAATACTCATCTCAAAACGCTAGATTCATAGAAAATTTAAACAAGTCCAACAAAAAATCGCCAAAAACCTAACATACGTCACTTTCACCTTCCCAACCAAACCTCATCACCAGCGCATACTTACACTATCGCTATATATACACCGTTATACACCATATACGCTCCACCCTCTGCTCGCGGCCGCAGTCCACTTTTAATCATCGTACAAGCAAACTGCGCTAATGCAAGTCGATTAATACCGCCTCTCGAGATCTCCTCTCGATACACACACGCGCGCGCGCGTACACACATATATACACAGAGAAATCGACGTTTAAGACAGAGATAGATAAACCTCTCTCTCTCTCCTGAGCGTAGATAATAATAATAATAAAAAAGCGAGCGAGCGAGGCGTCTAATCTGTCGGCGGTGATCGGACCAGCTGTATCGATGATGAAGTCCCCGTGCGCTCGCGGCCCTTTGAAGTCTGCCCGGCGGGGGGCTTCTCTCTCTCTCCGACCTTCCGAAGCCAGCTTGCCGCCGCCGATTTTCGTCCTACTCATTCTCCAAGAGCGAGACGGAGTGAGAGAGAGTGGAGAGTATATGGGAGTTTCGAGTGCCGGTCTGCGCCGTTATAGTCGGATGTATATAGTATAGTTGTTGCGAGGGTGCTGCTTTACATGGGGTTTGGTGGCTGGAGAGTGGGTGGGTTGTAGAATTGGTATGCGTGCGTTATTAGTAAGTGATGACGTTTAATAGAGCGTTGATGGGGCTGCGGGTTACTGGATGTATTTAAAGGTCAACTGTGGTATTGGATGGTTTTATCCTTATTCTTTATGTATAACAGTTTAATGCAATAGGCGTTCAATTTGTTTGATTTATTGCGGTCATTTGAGACTTTAGAAAGAATGTTATACACGTAGCTCTGAATCGTTATAGTTATAACGTTAATGAGAAGATGATACTAAAACTATACTGTATAAGCTAACATTTCATTGAACAAATTGAATGTTGGGATGAGTATATAGCAGTTATATTTTTTAAACTCTATTATACATACCTAATTACCGTTCTAATAAGTATAAAACGTATCATTATGCTTAATTTGACACTCTTTTTAGTGACAATAGAATCCAGAGTATACTCAAAGAAAACGGCATTTTTCTATTCACCAAACGAAAATTTTTGCCAACTCTAAATACCAAAATTTTCAAGCCCTTCCTAACCATTCCTCGACACCTTCTAAACGCTAAACCTCGTCACAGCTATACGTGGAAAACGCTAACCGCGCGCGTTCACAGAACGCAGACCATCTCACCGTGAACCTAACCTCTCTCTCTTCCATCTCTCATTCTCTCTTCCCACTCTCCCTGGCCCTCTCATTATTTCACTCTCGGCCGTCTTCTCTCTTGATCATCCGCGCGCTCTCTCTCTCACATAGCGGAGCCACTCCGTCTGTCGAGATCGCGGGAGAGAAAACGAGCGAGAGAAACCCAACCTCACGCGCGGCTCTCGTTCGTCTTACAACGTGTCTGTCAGAGGAATTAAAGTGTGCCTGCGCGCTCGCCTCTCGATACGCCCGCGAGATAAAAAAAATTATCGACGCCGCTGTCATTCCAGAGGTGTAGAACCTCTCGCGCACGTCCAACAGTCTATCTGTCTGTCCCTTTTCTTTGTCGCAGCAGCAGCAGCAGCAGCAGCGACTTATGGTGGTTATTTTTATCCTTTGCGGTGGGGATTCGCTATGTGACTTGGATTTTCGCGACGGGCTGAGCTGGGTCTATTGATGTCGAGGGGTTCGGCTCGAGTAATATATTTGTTGCGCATGTATATAGATGGAGCAAAGTTATACCTATATAATAAAAGTAGTTTTGTAATAATAATCGGTGTATATAATATAATTAGTCGAAACTACTCCATAATGTGTATGATTCTTTCATCATAGAACTATCCGAGAATCCTTGTACTACTTTTGCCACTAAACGATCTCCCATATACACCGCCTCTATAAGAATTCTTCACTTATACTGAAAAGGTGAGAACCAACCATACCATATACCTTCACCTTAAACTTTACTACACCCACTCTACCCACCATAACCCACCGGAAGTATATTCTCCCCGCCCGCACCCTCATCCTATATACACTCTTCACCCTTTCCCGCTCCCGCAATAAATACACAAACAGGTATATGCGCGCACTCCACTTGGCATCGCAGCATCATCCTACTCCTAAATCAGCCCTACTGCGTCGCTCCAGCCATTTGTCACACAGTCCTCTGCGCTCCTCGCGCTCTCGATATTTCCCTCGGGTGTGGATTAGCGGGCAATTAGACCCGCTCGGAGACGCACAGGCGTGGCGGTGTGAAGGCAGTGCGACCCCCCGCGACGCTCGTGTACCTGTCGCGCAGACTCCACGGTCGTAAAGTGAGGATCCAAGGATGGTGGACACTTTTATGGTGGCAGCTTTGTGTATTGGCCCCTGTAAGTACAGCACCTGTGCCAGAGAGCGAGGAAGCGTAGTGAGAAGCGAGGTTTTCCGCTTAGGTGGTGTGCTGCTGTTAGAGAGAGAGAGAGAGAGGAGAGGTTACAGTTAAGCGTGGTTCGGATGGCCTTGAGATTTTTTGAGGATATGTTGGATTGACCTAGTTTTTGTGGAGGGCTGGTGGTGGGATCGACAGTTTTTCAGTTTTTTGGGTTTGAATAAGGTTAGTGAACGAACATGAAATATTCGTTGCTTTTGTAGTAATAACTATGTTCAAACGACTAGTTCAGCATTTTTGTATGACGTAAAAATTCAAATCTGCAATAATCGTGAATATAAACGAGGGCCATTAAAGAAACCCGCTTAAAGGAAAATTAACAAATCGTCCCAGAAATTTGATCATAATCAACCGCGTTGTAACATCTTTAATTACATTACGGCAACGCACATATATATATAATCACAGCTGTCATTAAAGCATTTAACTTATCAATCATAAGAATGAAGATTAATTTATAAAACTAAACCGCGCCACGCGTTCATTAATCACCATATAGCCGCGGTGCTCTCGACCGCCGCAATCACAAATTAATAATCACACTTCGAAATAACCTCGAGCTCCGTAGCTCTTATCTGTCTCTACCATCATCTCCCCTCAGGTCATCAACACTCTCATACACGCGCGTGCACACCGTTAACAGGTGCGCATCTTCATTTTCCCTCCGAAAACTATGTCTTTCACGCCCCCGCGCGCGGAAAACAAATGGTCGTCGTTGTAGCGCGGAACCCCTAGAAGGCGTGGAAGTATAGCCCGCACCAAAAGCGAGAGAGATAAAACGTCAAAACAGAATTTAGGCCGGCCCTCCTTTTTCTCTTTTCCATCGTATATAAGAGGCCCTGCGTAAATATTCGGCCCGTTTAATTGATTCTCAATTTTGTTGCGGCCTCTCGCGCGTCTGAGTTGTAGTTACGACACGCGCGGTGCAGCCCGCGCGCAGGTATATTATAGTTTACTGCGCGCGGCTTGATTTATCGGATACGTTCGTATATATATACTATAAGCGTTGGCGATTTACGCGCGGATGTATATAATAATAATGCACGCCGTTGTAAAAAGTGTCGTACGCCGCTATCGGTAATAAAGCCGCTTGGCTAGAGGTGAGTATTAAAAATACACAAAAAAAAAGAATGATAAGCGGGCCCTAAACAGCCAAATTTACAACTCGCTCGTGCAGCGTAAGGCAATTTTTATATACGCTTCGTCTTGAAAATTCAAACGAAATCAATAATCGGAAGGAGAAAGAAAAATCTTGAGAGCACACATATACATACGTCATCGCGCGTATATCGGAAAGCAATAAAGCCTAGGTAGGACCGTACCGATATAGCGCTGCACACGTTGCATTATTATAGCGTGTGTATATCGAATCGGGCACGAAAATTTCGTGCCGACTCTGCGGAGCGAGATAAATAGCAGAAGTAGAGAGAGGGACGGCCAACTGTGCTCGTATCACTCGCGCGCGAGCGCAAAACAAACATAAACTCCGCCGGTGGTGGGTTGGAGCTGGTGCGGCCAGTAGCTTCGTGCGCGCCGATAGATAACCGGAGCTAGTAAACTTCTGCGAGTACTATATTCTAGTCTACTCTCTCTCACTCTGTCGGAGTTTCTCTCTTTTGCGACGCGTTTCTTTTTTTTCGTGGTTTTGTACGTGATGTATTATGCTGCGCTGCAGTTAATTCTGTATTTTTTTCTTGTTAAAATTGGAAGCGCGTGTATTTTTATTATTTTTAAGAAAATATACGTTTACAGTTATCAAGTACCGCAATATTTATTTGATGTAAATAAAACAAGATATCTTTTTTTTTTAGAGTCTTTTTTACGTTCGAAAATATTTTTACTACACTCTTATTATTCCGGCATTGCTCTACGTTTATCTCTCTTGTATATTATATGCTTTACGATTTACCTCCGGGCGAATTTCTGCGCGATATTGCGCCTGAACACGAAAACTAGTTGCAATTTCGAGCATTAGTTTTGTTTCGCTTACACAACTCGACTGTATATATATACATAATCCACGTATGCGCAAACGCTGTGCCGTGTATATAGAGGTGGGTGTATATATACGTTTATTTCCAATGGGTTCGGAGAGTTTGATTTATTTTACGCGCCGAAACTCTCCTGTTGCTTTAGCGCCTATTATTCTCGAACCGTTCTTTTTTGAATATTCTAAATTTTACTGCGCCCCTGTTATTTTTAAATTAGAAATAGCATTCGTTCAATAAAACTTTGTTTAAAAAATATGTGAATTTACAGTTGTAAGTTATTACAGCGAAACATGTTGATTACAAGAAATAATTCAAACATCTTCACCGAAATAATACTTTATTACTGTTAACCAACGATTCGCTTTACCTCGAAATGTATATCACGTACACAACTCTTGCAGTAGTTCTCGTATTATAAAGGCTAGCGCAGCATACAAGCGCTGGATTCGTGTTTACTAAGCAGCCGCGAACACAATCCGCGCGTGCACTTGACTCGCCTTAAATTCCCGTTGTGCACCGAGAGCAATTGCCCGGTACAGTTTTTCAGAATGCAAACCACTCTCTCTCTCTCTCTCTCTCTCTCTCTCTCTCTCTTGTATACTCATATACCAACGCGACACCGCGAGTTTGTTTGGCATATTGTAACACGAGGAGTTTTACACGCGTTCGAAAATTTTTGCCAGTGTAGTGTATATGCGATACACACTGAGCATTAGGAGAAAACAAAAGAGGAGATGCGGCGGTTTTTGCGGATATATCGGAAATGAGCGTTAATGAGTGGGGGGAATAAAAGTGTACGGCTGTTCTAGGTCATTAACCAAGATGAAAGATTTGCTGGAATAGATGGGTTGGTAGTTTTTGTATATAGGAATTCAAAATATTGTTCGATTGTTTAAGAAAGTGTTACTGACTGAGTCTATCGTAATTTATAACTATTGGGAAATTGGTATTTGAGGTAAATCTTTTTTTGAAGGCACACTTTCCGGACGTGAAAAGTTGAAAAGTTAAAAGTTGAAATTTTGGAAGCAAAAGGCCTGTTCCTCTTCAAAAAATATTATCTGGTTATGAGATTGAAAATACATTCTAATGCTAATTAGTTTTAAAATAATTTAATGTTACAGATTCAGGAAAAAATGAAAACATTCACAATATAAGAAAAAGAATTCTCAATTATTTCAACTGTATACCCTTCCTCTGTCGCAAAATTCAAAGTTAAATTAAACCCAATTACCCACACAACATCACAACCGTGACACTCCACCACTAATAACCACACATCTACCTCAATCCGTAAAAGTACATACCTACCTACGCAGAAACATAAGCACAGGCCGTATGCCACTACCACAGCGACACATCAAAGCTGTCGCGCAACGACGCAGAGACGAAAAGAACGGGGCAATTTTGCGAAACGAAAGCTTCCAGGAAGGATCGGCCGTGGTGTAAGGCGCGCGAGCGCGAGGTAACGAGAGATCGCGCATGCATGCACACGACAGCGGAATGCAACGCGCTTTTCTCGATAAGACGAGGCCAGCGCTGCTACCGCGAAAGCTGCGTCTAATTCCGTTGCGCGCGCGGCGACGTTTCGTCTAGTGTCTGTGCTACTTAATTTATCGATTTCCTCATTGCTGCAGGATCTTTGTTCTTGGCGAGCGACTGTATAGAAAGAGAAGTGGAGGAGAGGGGACGGTTGTGACTCTTTTAGCGGAGGTGTCTGATTGAGCTGCTAATTTTAAGATACTAATACAAATAAGTTTAATTAAAAATATCAAACAAATATCTGAAAAATATCAGTGTATACAATCATTTTCTTTTTAAATATATAAATAACGAATATTGCGTGTATATATTACGAAATTCTTTGTGCTTGAAAATTTTTCCGTATACACGACAATCCAACATATTTTTTATCACCGCCTTCAGCGTGTGTAACCAAAGCTTACGCAACCTTTTACGAAAAATATATAACCCCCGTTTTGCAACGAAATGTATAACACAGCTCGGGTAATTGATTTTGCTCGTCGCGCGTGGGGACTTGAAAAATCGTTCGCTTTCTAGAACCCGCAGGTGTCACCTAAAAAATTTCACCGCGAGTATTAAAAAGTACGCGCGTGCCGACACACACGTCTCTTTGCAGCAGGCACGTGCGTGGCCAAACGCAAGCGCACACACACATATACGTCGTCGTCGGCGGCGGAGGCAGCGACTCCCGAGAAATCGTAACTTGGCGTGTTTATCGCCGGCGACGCTGGAGAGAGAAATGGCTTCTCTCGCCGAGGCGTTAAAATCCCGGCGCGCGACTACTCCTCGCCTTTTTAACCCTTTTTCCTTATACCTCCTCACCTCGATGGCCTCTCTTTTTTCTTCTCTTTCGCTCTGGCTATCCGCCGCGTCTGGTTTCGCACCTCTCGCGGAAAATAATAATAATAATAATGCAACTCTCGCCCGCACGCGGGTGAAATTTTATTTGCCGCGTAATTAAACGTCCGGTGGCGGAAGAAGGGTTACGCGGAGGCGATGGGAAAATTATGCCGAGGGAGAGAGATTGATGGAAAGGCGAGAAAATTGCGCGGAAAGAAGGAGAGGAGTCGCGGGGAAGCCGGGAGAAGGGAAATTAATTGCTGTGATTAGGATTTTCAGCGGGTGTATATACAGTGAAGGTGAATGAATCTTGATTATGGCCGATGACAAATCGAGAGTGGAGGGAGGAGAGAAGGTTCAAGAAGTTTTCTATTCATTGGCGCGAGTTTAGTCGATTAATTATGACGTTGTAAATTGGTATTTCATTATTATGGTGGAAAGTAAAAGTATAAAGTAACCGTTAAAGAGACTTTTGAAAACAATTGTTCAAACTTTTGACGTTCTACTGAAAGGATCAGTAAATATTGGCTTGAGAATTAATCTTGAGAGTGTACAAGGTAATAACTTTATTACTCCAAATGAATATATTTCTTTATAATTTAAATTATATAAGAAACTTTATTGACTTTAAAATATTCATAGTTGATTTTAATTCTGGGCCCCGCAGTGAGAAGTAAACTAATCAAAACCTTCTTTAATACTTCCGAGGATAATCAATTATGACAAGAATCTGAATAATAAGCAAACATTGACATCAAAACACCCACACAATTTTCCGGGAACAAGCGAATCGCAGACAGCCAGCCCCCTTAATAAACCATTCAAACTCCTTTTTTCCCTCGCACATTTACTCATCCTCGCACGCTGAAACCGGCTACTTACGGCCCACTGAATGCCGCGCTCGCTCGTGTATATATATACGCTTACACGTGTCCGAGGCATTTAAAATGAAAATATTTCTCGTTTTTATTTCAGCCTAAACAAATTATCCTCCTCCTCTCTCTCTCTCATGTACGCGAGAAACGAATTTACTCGCGGATGCTCCTCTCTCACGCGTCGGATAGTCTCTCTGCCTCCCGCCTCTCCTCTCCATTCCACGGATGCCTGAAAAAGATTTACTTATTCCTCGCGATTTACGATTTTAACGGACGTAAATCACCTTTTGGTTAAAGAGGCGATGCATAAATCTCCCCCGTTAATAATTTACCTTTCAATTACCGCTCGCGCGCTCGAGCCTGTCCCTCTCTCTCTCGCTCTCTTGCCTCTTCGCTGTAGTCTCTTCCGTCTGTCTCTCTATATACCCTCCTTTCATTAATGCGCGCGTGCGGCGATTTTTCGCGAAAGAAATTTGGAAATTCGAGAGTACGAGAGAGACGTGCCACTTTACTTTTTTTTTCTCTCTTATGCGTCTCTTCTCTTGGATGGGGGACGCGAGGGAGAGGGTCGTTCATCAGCGGGCAACTTGTCACGCCGCTGGGCATCGGACATAAATTCCGGCCGGTAATGTGACGGGTCGCCGGCTCCTTATATACATGCCCTAACAGGATGCTGTCTCTCTTGCTTGCGCGTACGCGTGAGAGAGAGCGCACCGGGTGTTCCTGAGTGCGAAAAATTTCGCCCGCGTGATATCGCTAGAGGAATGCGCGCGCAGTAGGATTTTAGAAGTTTTCAGGTTATTTTGTAGAAGGATATACAGAGTTTGTTTCATTTTTAATATACGGGTTTTTTCGTTCGTTGGTGTGGATACTTTTTGAAATATAAAAACAGAAAAGGTTGGTGGAACGTAGACTGAATATAATTAAATAAATCATATGTTACTTGAAAAATCGCGTGGAAACCGGAATTTAAAATGGTATAAAAGTTTTAGAAAATTTTAAATCTCTATATCTTCATTAACGTTGCAATAATTATTTCTCAAGTGTACCACAAATTCAACGTATCATTAATATGGATAAAACCATATAATTTTTTATTTTCTCAGAACGGTACTAATTATAAATGAAAATCTAGTAATTTTGTTAACTTTCGGTTCGAAATTTATCATAATTTTTACAAAGCTATACAGAAATCACACATAATTTTTAAATATAATACAAAGTTTTATTCTAAATTCTTATATTGTAAAATTTCAATCATATAGTGGCACTACCCAAGTCTTCCGTGCTCCTTCGCATTTCTCAACGCCACAGAGCCCGCAATTACCCTTTCAGCCCGGTCACCCCTCCAAAAATCAAAGCGCGCGCGTACCACCGTCACACGAACCATCACTCTGTCACCCATCCACCTCGTAGCCAATAAATTCGCCTCGTCCACTACCTCCGTCCTTCCTTCCTTATCGCTCGCCTCCTCTGCGCGCGGCTGTCGTCCTCCGAAAAGCCAGGTTTAAATCGCCCGGCCAAATAAATTGAGTCGCATTCTTCGGACTAGAACGTCGCGTCGTACCCACACACACACATAGATATATAGATATCCGAGTGGTCTCGCCGCGGCCGGGAAAGATAGATCAAGGACCCCCGGTCCGCTTCCTCCCCTTCCGGCCGGAACTCGATAGCGATCGCACGCTCCCCTGCGCCCGCGAGTCGTACTCGCGAGTGAGAGTTCAGTAGCCCGTGTAGGTGTGTACGGGTATGAAAATTCATGAGAGAACGCGAGCGGAGAACGGACTTTTTTCGGTTTGCGAGTTTGTGGAGCGCGGAGGTGGCGATGGTTCGTGCGTGAGATATGTAGTGGACAGTTGTTTTTTTCTCTCGTGTCTGGCGAGTCTATAGTGTATGTAGGTGTCGTATGGGGGATTTAATTCTGGGGTGGATGTGAGATGCGAGTTTTGTTATAATTAAGGAGATGAATCTAACGTGAAGATTCGTATTGTGGTGCCTGTAAGAATAAAATGTAGAATTATAATTGTAAACTATATGATACACGAAATAACTTTTATAATGTGTGATAAAATAAATACTGCGATAAAAAACATTGATAAAGACAACTTTATTTGAGTCTTACTAAACTCATCCTATATCTACTCATAACTCTAACAAGTGTATTTTGTACAGCCCTATTCTCTATGTATGAATAAGTACAAATAATTAGAAGAAAATCTACTAATACTTTAGTGAATATTCACTTATTGAAGTAGTGGAATAAAATTTTCACTCGATAATGAGTTAATTATATTCACTAAAAAGTTAGTTGATTTTTTTTTACTTATTTCCACCAGTGAGCGACTTTTCATTTATTCATTTTTAGACAGTACAAACGAGCACATTACTGTTATCAAATTCTCAACATTGACAACTACAGCGCGAATATTAACAACATGAACTATAAAATTCGTATAACAGATTTACTTCACAATATTAACAGCAGCTGTCCCCCAAACTTAAGGCTACACTAGAGGAAGACAATACTATAATATTTCTGTAATTATTGTCTCGCTCTTGTGAATTTTTCAACATTTCTCTCTTGTCTTGGTCTTTTCAGTCAATAAGAAAAGTATTATTGTCTTGTTTTGAAATTCTTGATAATATTATCATTCCTCATCACTCCCGGCTGTTTGGATTTAAGAATTTTGAAATAATCGATTCGCTTATGGTCGCACGTCTACGTGACTCCATTTTTGGCGTGGACATCGCTTCCCCCGGCCTGAGGAGATATAGGAGCAATAGTAGATGGTCATTAATAAAGACGCCTTTGTGTGAGAGTTAAATAATTGTGTATCACGATTAGAAATTGATTAGTTATTTTCAAGACAAGACAAGATTCTTTACATTCTTGATACCACGATCTTGATATTGTATCGAAAACTGTATATAAATATTGTATCGTTTATTGTCTTGAATATTTAGGCAAGCCAATACAATATCAAGATTAATCTTGCTATATCTCCGGAGAGGTGAAGACTTTCTTTTTCATATGTAGCTGCGGCATATATAGGACAGCGAGCCTTGCTTCCTAATTGCACCGCTTACCACTGGTGCGCCCAAACTCCATCCAGCACCTCTCCAAAACCATATCTGCGTCCCACTAATCGCCTCCCACTAACCGTCATAATCTTTTTCCACCCACATACTCCACATCTTAGCCCCTTCGCACACACAGCTCTCAAGATTTTCAATTCCACCTACTACTACCCCCCGCCCCCCACACACACGCGCGTACTACCCTTTGTCACTCCTTCTCTCTCTCTCTCTCTCCCTCTCGGCATAACGTTCGGCAATTTAAATCCGGGGGAGCGAGTTAAGAGATCCAGTGAGGCGAGGGTGAATTAAGATTGCGTCCTTCCTAGGTAATTTTCGTTGTCGGCAGTAGTAGTCGTAGTCCCCGGAGCGGCAGGCAGCGTCGTCGTCGTCGCCGTCGCGGCGCACAAAAGGGGTGAGATGAATCGCCTCCGGGGTGAGCCCCCGCGCTGGACAAATGGGGACATTAAGTCGCTTTTGCGGTTTCGTCCATTGCCACACACACACTGCACTATATACGGCAGTAGCAGTGGATGTTGTAGCGGTGGTGGTAGTAGTTCGCCTGGAGCTCAGCTATATACCCCGGGCTTCCCCATTTTTATCTTCCTCTTCCTATTTGTCTCTCTCTCTCTCTCTCTCTCTCTTGCTACGAGGGCATGGGTCTCCGTGGTTTTATTCGGAGGGTTTGTTTATTTGGTTAGCTAAATAAATATTGCATATGTAAGATAATAATGTAAAAAAATGTGTATATCTCTTTAATTTTTATAAATCAGAAAGTTTAATATAGTTACGAAAACAACATTATTTGTTTTGTAGTTGAAACTTCCCCTGCCTACATTGAAAGTGCTACGTTTGAAAAGTTATTTTTAGAGAAAGAAAAAAACAATAAAGAGTGTAATTTCAAACAAGATCCAAAGAATACTCAAAACCCTTAAAATCAGAAAGTCAACTTTTTGAAATCTTAACTGCGCCTCTTACTGTTCATATTTTTCAAAAAGCCATCTCTCATCCTCCCAATTCTCTAAAAATTCCAGAAAACACAGCACTTTCATTCTCGACGTCTGTATATATACAACCACGAAAAGTGTCACCCCCGTCTATCCAATCATTCATCCACCCATATATACCACTACAGATTGCTTCATCTTCATTTCAGTGCCAACTATATACATACACTCTTAGCCTCCGAATACCATAACTCAGTCAGCAACGACCCTAGGCCTTAACGAGATTCGCGCTATGTAATTTATCGAAGATAACTCGTCACGGTGTGCGACGACGACGACGACGAAAACTTAATTTTCGACTCTCTTTTGCTGAAAAATTGCGCGGCCTGTGCCCGACGAAAGCTGCCCGCAGTCGTATACGCTCTTTTGAGGAACCAGTCGAGAGAGTGAGGGACTACTCTCAGCATATAACGACCATGACACTTGCGCGCGAACGCACGGCATTAATCTCCGGCATAATACTCTCTCTCTCTCTCTCTGCGTTTCTTTTATTGCCTCTTTACCCGTTCTCGCCCCCCCACCTCCCACGCCTCTCATTTGCCGCGTCTACCTCCGTCTTGCACTTTGTCTCGCTCGCTCTCTCGCGCCCCGTCGTTCTCTCTCCCTCGCTCTGTCTCGCTTTTCATTTCTCACCGATAACCGTCGCTCCTTCTGCGCTCGCCCGCTCGTAAAACCACTCCCACTATACTCTCTTTCTCTTGTGTGCTGCGCATGGGACTCGAGAGAGAGGTGAGGCCTCTAAGAGAAGAGAGAGAGAGGTTGGTATTGCTCAATCCGCGTGTGGGGCGAGCAATTTCATTAATAGTCGCTCTTTAATCTAACATATTTTTTGGATTAATTATCCGTGACAGGGATTTATGGCTTTTAAATTTGTGAACCGCACGCGAGAGTAAGAGTGTATGTACTTGGAGGTGCGCGTTATTACGCTGTCGCGGTAATTTGTGATTTTCGACGGTTCTGTAGATCTTGGGCAAGGTTTATACTTTTATAGGCGAGAAGAGGTTGTGAAAATTTTATCTCATCTGAAATTAAGTTGTTACTATGTTAGTTTTACCGAACTCTATATACATATGATTAATATTTTAATATCCACAGTGGCGTATAGTATAACACGCATGTGTATTAGATCTCTATTTCAAATTTGTTAAAAAATCGTATCAACAATGAGTCTTGCCTATATGCTTTAAAAATTTTAGAATCATCCACCAGCTTTTTTGCAATAATCTCAAACTCCAAATAAAAATTAAACACCATTAAATTATAAAACAATCCTCGTTCGCCATGAAACCATACTCATCCTACCAACCAATTTTTTCCTCACTCGGGCCATAAATCAACCTCACTTTTTACTCACCACCACATCGCAGATCCCTCAATCTCCCCCCGTTTTTATACCACAATTTTTACACTGTCGCGCGCCTACCCAAGCAAACTCTTTCGTCTTCATATACGCATATATATATATCCCCGGCTCATTCTCTCGCGTCATCATCCTCCCTCTACACACACCAAGACGTTGCAACCTCCTCATCACTCCACAGAGCCGAGCAGCCGTAACCAATCCGGAATAAATATTGCCGATTATTAACTCGGGCCCGCGAGGCACGACGGCTCGGTGATGAAGCGAGAGCGTATATACTCTTCTCTCCCTCACAGAGGCGCAAGAAGGAGAAGAGGTCCACACCTCGACGAAGATGATGCTTGAGATGTTAAGTGGGACCATTAGCGCGTTCCTCTAGGTTGTAGGTCCACGCGTTGTTGATGGGAGAGAGATTCCTTTCGCGCCTCTCTCTCTCTCCCTCTCGTTCTTTTCGTGAGCGCAAGTGGGAATTTCGGCGTGTGATATACACTCGCGGCCACCACGAGAGGGCCATATCGATGAGTTTCATATTTTTTTTTTCTTCATCTCCAGATGATATTTTTCGTGTCACTCTTTAATGACGCGTCGCTGCTCGCGCGCTGTGATGTCGAACGCTCGCGCGAGAGAGAGAGGTGAGGAATTTACGGTGTGAAAAATTACGAGAGACTGGCGGCACGTGATGATGACGATAAAAAGAGCGCGCTGATGAAATTCGAGGGCTGCTGTCGAGAGAGCGGCCAATTAATGTCGATGATCGTGCTGTGGATATTGAAGTGAGAGGGCGCGAGATATCGCGATTGACATTTTTTTTCTTATAATAAGTTCGTCGTTTGAGGTGTGATGACTGAAAATTTAAATTTAAAAGATGCATGGAGCGGGGTAATTGTGTCTTGAGAATTTGGTCGATTATCTATATAGAATTATACCTTAAACGTAATTTTTACAGAGACAAAAAATCTTAACATTTAGTAAAATAAAAACAAATCCCATTGACCAATACCCTATGCACCACATATCTCACCATCAACCTCACCAATCGACTTACTCAACACGTCCAACTGTAAATTGTCGAACAAATTTCCACGCGCGCTGTTCTCTATACACACATAAAGATAAAAAAAGAGAAGCGGCACACTTGCGCGCGTCAGATGCGTCGGGAAGTTCAATCGGCGCTGTGTGTGTTGACGTTAATTCGTTCTAAGCCGTCGGGCAAACACATACGCATCCTCTAACGCTTCTGCGCGCCTGGCTCTAATCGGACACTCGAGAGAGCGTTGCCGAAACTCGATGTAGGGCGGAGGAAGGGATTGTTAATCGGAAAGTTCTAGGGGCGGGTTGGTAGGGTTAAATTGGGAGAAGATTTTGTGGGATAGTGTAACGCACACGATGAAAATATTCGTGTGTTTGTTTTGAAGATGAGCATATGTTTGTTTTAAAATCGGCGCGGATGCGATTAAATTTAATATTATGTATTATCGTCGATATTTAGTAATATTTGACGTTTACAGCTGTTATACTAATTAAATACGCTTTATACCGGTTACTAACGCAAATTACGCGAAATTAATTATTACAAATTTGCAAATAACATACATTTACTTGACTATATAATACGTAATCTGCACACAGCGCAAAATTAACCAACTCTCCCTCTCTCTCTCAACTTTGAAATTTCGCAACACACCCTCGACTCTCATAACGAGAAACACTTAAGCAAGAGAAACGTTCGGCTAATCGACCCGACCTCTCGGAACGAGAAGAAAAAAAAAGAGAATCGCGAACTCGACGTCAAAAGCGGCGCATCGACCCGACAAAAGACCTTAGCAGCAGCAACAGTCACGCCGACGCGGTACATATATATATACCTATATAACACTACTCCTTCTCACTCGACGATGAAGATGTCACCTCGCGCGTGCCGAGTCAGCGGATTCCATCGCGCGGGGCTATATCCCTTATGTAAATTGACGCGCGTGTATAGCATCCCTTCGCTTTTTTTCGCGCGCACCGCCTTTTGTGCGCAGCGTCTATGAAAATAGACAGCTCGCGAGATAGCGAGCGCGGGGTTTTATTGATGTTCAGGAATGTGTGTGCGTGGAGGGCCGGCGCAGTGACGGTGCGCGGTTGGACGCCGCGGATTTTCGAGGTGGCAGATATAGAGGTGCGTGTGTATGGTAATGACAGGGGTTTGCTGTGCGTGCGTTCGTTATGGGTCGAGGTTCGGTATACATTTCTATGAGGACTGTCGGTCAGATGGAATGTTTTTTATAGGTTGTAGGAAATGGGTGTTAGTGAAGTTGAAAATTAGGGAAGGAAAAGGTAAGATTCGCGATATGATTTATGCCGGGTTGTTTTAGTTTGAATAAGTTCATATTTCTAGTAATAATATTGTGCAAAACTTGATGTATACCCTGCACTAGATGTAGTAAGATATACATTGCGAAAATGTAAAAAAAGTATAGGAATAATGTGAAATATTATAAAATTAAATTATTCAAACAATATATATATAGTGTTATAATTCATGATGTTTGAACAGGGAAAAAATATTTGCAGACGCGCCTCATTGTTTAAGGAAAAAAAAATTTCCACTCACGCGAATATATTAATTTATTGAGTATATTCGGTTATGTAATGACGGTTTCATATATACAGCTGTCTCTATTCCGCCGTCTTGAAAAGAAAAAAAATTGTTACGTAAAATCGTTATAACGGTATACTTTTATCGTTTATACAAGCGCAAAATGTCGCTTATTGCAAAGCTTTTCTGTCGCGATAATAATCGCACCTAATATATATTCGATAACTATTTCCCGAGAAATTTGTACGTCAAATGTTTCTTTTTAAATGTTGTCTCGTTATTCAACGTCGTTTCGCCACTCTTATCAATGACACGCGCTCTAATTGTAGGTATATTTTCACACGTCAATTGCACACGTGATAAT
>UXGD01003353.1:0-20835 GCA_900474315.1 Torymus auratus | reverse complement strand
TATATTTACACATATATTTTAAGATTTGTATTCATTTTAAAATTACTTTTTTCACGGCAGGAAAAGGGGAAGGGTATTGTCCATCATTTTCACCATTAATTGATCCATCCAGAGGTTCATCAGATTCCTAAATTAAATTAAGTAACTAAAATATCTATCAATTTATATTCTATCCTATACACCAATAATATATGGTCGGGAAGAACTATTCAGGGGTTCGCCAAAGAACATGCTAATTCATCTGAGAGCTAGAAAATGTAATAATTCTCCGGAATACTGAAAAACGTGATAACTTGGCCTAGCGCTGAAATAATACTTTCTACTGCGATACAAATGATTCTTGTACGTGTAACAATCATACTTATCATGAGTATAAAATTTAATTTTTTATACCACTTATGGCACGGAGTATGAAAAATGTCTTTACATAATTCACTTTTTTCATAGACGTTCATTTATCATTCTTCCTTTCATTTAAAATATTGTATTCCCATCTCCACTATAATGGCCACTTTATACCCTAAGAGTGGGTCAAACATCGCGCTTGATTCCTTGTTTTCCTTTATTCCCACATATACGAGAGAGAAGGAAATGAGCGGGCATAAATAGTATATTACACAGCTAGGGAGTATAAGTAAAGCATGTCGCATATCACATGTAAATTCACCTTCGGCTCGGGTGACAAACATGCGATCTGAGGCATTCTTCGTTTGTATTTGTTCCCATGGTGCCTATACGATTTTTTTCCGTAGCGAGGCCGAAAATAAAAACATTCGCGATCGGGCACAGGGAACGACAGTATTACTTTAGCAAAACAATTTACATGCAATCTAGGACATCCTTTACTTTTACTACGCAGTTGAGCAATGTATTATTATTCAACAAAATTATAAAATATAAATACAAAATAACTTTTTTTAACACGTGCATGAAAAAGGCCCTTTTTCTGTGCAGAAAAATGAATCGAAAATCGAACATTTTGAGCGTCTGGCGAGTTTTCTCACAGTAGCGGGAGGAATAGTATATTATACACGTAGGGAGCAAAAGTAAAGAATGTCCTAGATCGCATGAAAATTGTCACCCGAGCCGAAGGCGAAGGTGACAAACATGCAATCTGAGGCATTATTTATTTGCTCCCATGGTTAGTATACGATTTTTTTGTCTAGTGAGACCAAAAATACAACATTCGCGATCGGGCGCCGGGAGCAAAAATGGTACTTTCGGCCCACTAGATAAAAAAAGACGTTTCCTCCCGCTACTACTTTTCCTCCTGCTATATGACGACTCGATATATCCGATCTCCCATTCACTTTTCATGCAAAAAAGGTCCAATTGCTGAACTTATTAAAAAAGTACTATGTATAACAAGGGAGCAATTGACTTTTTCAGACTCGGATGATGATTTTGAGCACTCGTGAGCTTACCAATTTGTAACTTAAAAGTTTTTTGAATTTAAATAATCTTCGCGTCTGCGCTATTTGGGCTAAAGAATCTTTCAAATAATCGACTCGAAATCGCACGTCTGCGTGACTAATTCCTCTTCTACATGGATCTCGATCGTGTCCCCCCGGCAATTTAGGCTTAAAACTATCTTACTATTTCACTTCAGCGTGCCGTCACCATCTACGTGAATCTCGCCACCCTCTGTTTGGGTTTAAGACTTCTTTAAATAATCGACTCGTTTATTGTCACGCGTCTACGCAACTCAATATCATCAAGAATTTCAAGAGAAGACAATACTACTTTTCATATTGACTGAATTGACCAAGACAAGAGAGAAATTTTCAAGAATTCACAAGAGCGAGACAATAATTACAGAAACATTGTATTGTCTTGCTCTCGTGCAGCCCTAATTTATAATTTTCTGTATATTTTCATAATAATCTTAGTTTACCTACTTTACATTACTTATACTTTGAACTCCTTTCTCATTACAAAGATGAATTTACATCTGTAATATTCTCTAAAAACCTTACGAAAAAAACTCTACAATCCACAAACCATATTCCATCCCAATCCCATCATTCTCATCCACCTACGAATGCACCTACCCCCCGTGATCTTTGGAAAAAGCTTCTCCCCATTCTTTTACGTCGCGTCTCTCCATACTTCCTCTCTCCCTCTCTTCCCCCAATTTTTCCTGCTGCATACGCATATATTACGGGGTCTGCCTGCACCCTCGCGACATATACACACACTCTCCCTCGCGTACAATACGCGCAAAGATCAAATTGGTACAAAGGGTCGTGCTCGCGCGCATATTGCGTCGGCATTTCAGAGCTGCTTCTTTCCCTCCTGGTTCTCCGCTCGGTCATTGATATAATACATATATATACTAGGTTCGGCTGTGTCGGGAGATTGTTGACAAAGTGTACCGAGCTCCGCTGCTACGTCGTTATTCATGCACGAGCTATGATAGCACTATAACTCTTCTTTCTTTCAATAAGGGAAAGTCTAGCTATTATATTTATTTATTTATTTTCTCGATCTTGAACTTGATGCAATTTGTCGCCACGAGCTTTTCATATTCTATACTTACTCCCCACTAACGTCTCCATGTATATACAAACACTTTAATAAACTCAGCCTCTTAATATATACTGACATCGCGCGTATTTTTAATCTCACGCCAATTCATCGCCGCATTTGCATGTTATCTTACACACTTTCATTATACACACCATAAATCGCCTCGACTATATTATTATACAACACTCGTACATGGCATACACACCTGACCTTGAGCCAATTCCCTCACCTCCCCATATATATATATTTAATCACAACCCCTATAACAACCTCCTCAGTCTTACAACACCAACCGCGCCAAAATATCCCAAACCGCCCCCCTAAAAACGCAATCGCGCGTAAAACCAGAAACCTCACGCGCACCTTCTCCCGTAACCCAATCCACCCCCGTAATCGCCGGTATCTCTTTGCAAGCAACCCGCGCTCGCAATGACCACCCCTGCGTATACACATAGCCCATCTCTCTCTCTTTCCCCTATATATATAAACGTACGCCACAGAGAAGCAGCAGCAGCAGGGGAAAACGCTCGTCGGCGCGTGTATTGATCGTCTTTTCCCATGGTGGCGCGCGCCGGGGGCGTAGCTCTCTCTCTCTCTCTCTCCTCTCCGCCATAGCGTGCGCGCGTCCCCATGAAGACCGTATATGTATATGTGTATATACGTGAGTTCATGGGGGTAGCAAGCGAGCGCGCAGCATCCGCGCGAGGGAGGGAAAGCCGTCGATCTTTAGCGTTTTTGGGGGCGCACGGTATAGGTATAGATATATAACATGATGACTTTTTCTTTTGTAATTTTCATATACAGCCCTGCACATGCACGTGTACTATATACAGAGGGGGTGCGAAAAAGCGAGTGTATATATATAACGCTCATCTCCCCCTACATCGATGATTATTGCGCGCTCACGTTATATACGGACAGATCGCGTTGGAAAATCGCGCGCGCGCGGTTCATCCCCGGGGCTGTCTCTGTGGTAGGTACCTACCGCGCATGCCTATAACACCGGCGACGCTGCTCGCAGCAGCACCGCCACGACGACGGCGATCCGATCGGCGACGTCGACAACCACCACCGTCGTGTTTACATCGCGCCGCGCGCACAGTGTGTGTACACACACTACACGGCCGCTACTCCTATATGTTTTTCCACGCCATCGTTAGGTAGTACCTATATATATAATAGAAACCCGGCGTGTACGTGTAAGGTTCGTACCTTCGCGCGTGCTGCAGGGGTTGCTGTTGGTGCTGTGCCAGAGGGAAGAGGAGAAAAGCGTCAGGGGAGGAACGAGGAGGAGAGGACGAGAGGAGGAGAGGAAAAAGGGAGAGAGACAGGCGTCCATGGCGACCGTCGGATGCCGGCAAGCCGACTACTGCTGAGCTGCTCGGGGTGAGTGAGTGCGATTTTCGGCCGCCGGCGTGGGGCTTGTGTTCTGGCTTCGTCGGGCGCTTTAGTTCTTCTCTGACTGGCTGCGTCGTGTGCTGCTGCTGCTACTGCTGTAGTACGAGGTTGTTTTCTATTGTTGAAAGAGCTTTTGTCGGTGCTGCTGGTGGTGCTGGTGTTGTGGTGCTGATAGTGGTGCTCGTGGTGTGAGCGGCATGGGGGTGAGAGGTAGGTGGAGTGTGAATTTTTCGAGTTAAACTGTGCTTTGAGGGTTTTGAGTAGGAATATAATGGCGAGGGGTGGTTTAGGAATAATCGATCGATTCGCTGCATGGCTTTTTTCTTTTTGGGGTGTTTTCTTGCGTAAGATTTGCTTGTGAGTAGTTTTCTTTTTTAAGTGGAAGGGGGTAGTAGTCGCGTGGCAGTCACGTGTGTGCCTCTCGGTATGCATAAACAACGCGTGGCTCGCGCAGCTGTGGTCTAACTATATGTATGGATGTGTATGTACGCACGCGGTTGCGCGATGGGATTATAATTAACTTTTTTTTTATTCGTAGCTTCGAGTACGAGGTTAACCTTGATCATGCACCAGTTGTACAGCAAATCATTTAAACAATAGTATTCTACTCGATTTTATATAAATAAAATATCGCATCGATAGGGTAAAATCTATATAATATAACCCCCCGAAACAACGACAAAAAGCTTCCCTTTCTCTGATACTCACTCCTGACGGCCCTTCTCACAGCGTAAACAAACGAAAAAAAAAGCTCGGCTCAGAGACGCTGCCCCACTGCGCAATTTTCCCTGTCGCACCCCACCTCACGCATCAAAAACGCGAAAAATCCGAGTAGCCTTTGACCACCGGAGGATGATTCGATCGCGCTCGAGTAGGTAATAGCCGATGGCGCGTAAAAAGAGAGGGTGGAGGAGGATGAGGCATCGTTGTTGTACTCGTCGTCTACGTCGTCGTCGTCAATTTACACGAGATACCTGGCTTGGCGACGACGACGGCGATTTTTCGAGAGTGAAGACCGCGCAGGCGTGTGCCATGCGGAAAGGGAAAGTGAGGCCGAGATGAGGGAGAGAGGATTGTCCTGTCTCTCTTTCTCTCCCTCCATCTCTGCGTACAGTTTATATTGAAAAATAAAAGGGAGGATGGAAGATTGCGAACCGCTCGTTGAATTATTCATCCTATAGTGTGTGTGTGAGAGGTACGAGAAAGAGAGAAAGAGGATTGTTTAATATGTGACACGACGGTTGTTTGGGTATCGGAAAAGGCTCGAGTGTGAAGCGGCTCGCGTGAGATCGGAAAATAGTGTGAACGGTCGAGAGTGTTCCGCTCGAGGGAAGGAGAGATAAGAGGCTAATGCTCGCGCGTCATGCACGCGCTGTTGTGATGTCTGCTAATTGAATGTATGCTGATTAATGCGCGGTTTTCTCTTGGATCTTTTTTTTTTACAGTCGGTATTAAAATGCGATTTGTAGAAGGATAAGGGGATTGCGGTGATTTGCTAAATAAAACGGTTTGTTGATATAGAGGTTCGGGTTCGGTGCAAGCAATTTGTTTGATGAATATACATACATTAGGATGTGAATGGAATTCTAGTATATATATGATTTTGGAGATTAGAAATAATGAAGATAATACGTTTTAATAATGCAAACATATTAGTATCGAGTGTAACGTACTCGAGATTTATTTGCTCCATGTCAACTACAGGCTAATTACTGCCTAATAGACGGGCTCCGTTTATTTTGAGATAACGTTCGTCCTGGTAAACAGTGGGGGGATAGCCGATCGAGTGATTGGTAATTAATCGATAACCGATTATTTACTCGAAATTGATACGATAATATGCTGCGGCATTGACATTATACAGTCGCAAACTGATTAGATAATCGATATTGTCTGGACTTAGAATAGAAGTGGTATAAAAATATACCGTTATTTTTGTAGGTATACGAAAATCAATGATTTATAAATACACTTATCATATTCTATTATTAAACCTGCATTCTAACTTTATACTCTAATTAAAAATCATTACCATTTATAAAAATAACAACACCATGTATAACTATTGTAATGAGACAAAACAATAACGACAATCATGCCCTCTTAACATCACTCACAAAGCGAGGCAAAAAATCGCAACAAACGACTGACAACGACGACGATAATTACAGTAATAACCGTAACTACCGTGCCGTGCCGTCCACGTATATGTACAGAATAATCACGATATGTTCTACGCTCTCACCAGCCGCGAGTATGAGAGAGAGAGATAACATAAAGGACAGATAGACCGCGCGCGAAAGAAAGGGAGAGCTCTCGCATATACACACGCGCGCGTACTTACACGTATACACTATACATAGAAGAGTATTTCGCTTCCCGATGAAATTTCCGCGAGAGCTTTATCGATCTTTCGAGCGCGCGTCGCGCAACAGGCACGTGTGCTGTGCGTTCCGATTAAAAGCTCCCTCTCTCTCCCTCTCTCTCTCTCTCTTTCGAGTATGCTTTGTTTCTTATACACGGTTCTGAATTCGAGAATATCCTTTTTTTTATATATAATATAGCGTGAGGTTTGGCACGAGGAGAGGCAGGAAATTAATTTTCGCGACGTTGGTGAATGATTTATGGAACGGAGACGAAGGAATCCGGAGTTAATTTTCGTGGCGCGGTATGGAGGGCGCGATGAATGTTTTATTCGGCGTGAAATTTTATTTGCCCGCGCGGTTTGCGACTTGAATTCCTTCGTGAATACATGGCGACGCGAATGTTGAGGTAAGTAACTATGGATGGTTGGGCGAGTTTCGTATACGAAGTTAAGGTACGTTGTGTTTAAATTTTGCATAGTGGTTGACTATAGAAAATCGATAATTTTACGCGCTGGCCGGTGTGTTGTAAAAGGAGATGGGCTTTGATTCTGTTACACCGGTGTATATATATGTGAAGTTTTCCTAGTAGAATTATACCTGTGCGATATAAATTCTGAAGAAATGATAAAAATAACGTAGATAGTTTTTGCGGAAACGTTAGCGGTCAATAAAAACCTAGTTGAAAGCCATGTTATTTTATTCTGTAGTATGTCTACGGTTGATAAATACGAAAAAATGTCTCTACACTAAACTATAGCTACTAAAAACTATCAAACTCTCGATTCAAAGACTTTGCAACTCACATACATACATCTCTCCCATTTACAATTTCCTATACCAAATCCATATAAACTTTGATACCCGGAAACCTTCCAACACAAAATACCAAAACCATCATTCGCAAAAAAACACCGACCCACACGTTACATCACTGCATGACCAAGCTACCCTCAAAACCCTCTCTCTTCTCCGGAGCAAAACAAACATCGCAACCGCGTCGCATCCTCTCTCTCTCCCTCTCTCGCAACTCCGTAACCAAGCGCGCTCGCCGGTCGAATCTGGCCGCGTAACAACGTTATCAAGCAGTATCCCGGCCCGCATATACGCGTGGCATTGAACTATACGCTGCTTTTCGCGTGTCGTGTACACCCACACACATAACATTCCCCTCGATGCCTATACACCAACGCAAAGAGGGGGGGACAAGAGAGAGAGAGGGAGATGAAAGCGAAAAAACGGCAAGTGCATGGTAGAGGGAGATATAGAGAGAGCGTCGGGACGCTGTGCGCAAGGGGTCGCGTCGAGCGCGTCGAGCAAAGCAGCCTAGAGCGGCAGGCTCCGATGATGCTTTTTGTTTCGCGCCCTCGGACACGCGAGACCGACGCGCGCGAATCTCTCTGCGCTGCTGCTCTGTGTTTTTGCGTAGTATCTGATAAAAGTTTATGTTTTATATCCGTGTGAACGATGAAAAGTATAAGTTTTAAGGTTTGTAAAGTGCAGGGGAGGAGATAAACGTAGTGGTGTGTAGAGGGACGCGAGCGAGCGGAGGAGTTGTAAACAAAGGACACAGTGCGCGTGAGGGCGCGAGCTTTCGAACGCGTCGTCGTGTGTGCGAATATATTAATATAACAGACAGTAGTTTTGTTGTATACGTATATATATAGTGTGACCAGTGGCACTGCAGCAATTCGCGCGGAGCAAGGCAGCTCTACTCTCTCCGCGGGTCGTAAAAATATAATACTTGCTCTCGCGGGAGAAAGGCAAATCGCGGCGGTATAGCGTTGGAGAGTCCTGCGAACGCGCGCGCGGCAGACGTAGGCCGGCGCTCGTCGGGAAAGGAGCTCTTTCTCTATCGCGAATATATAACTGCAGCAGCACGTGGCTAGCTCGCGCGCGCGTCTTTGTTTGTGTCGTCGAGCCGTTCGTGGCGCATTGTTCTGGAGGGAATATAAAAAGGGGGTGGATAACAAAGGGGGAGAGAGAAGAGAGTTGGCTAAGCGGTGCGCGTCGTCGCGAACGAGTTGATAGCGCGCAGAGCGCCGACCCTGTATATACCGGTTGGAGAGGATATTGGTTTCGAGTGAGAGGGAGAGAGAGAGAAATAAAGAGGGAGAGAGAGGGAGGATATTGAGAGAAAGAGCGTAATCGACACAGCCGCCGGTTGTAATCGTGATTTTCGAGGATTGGTTCGTGATTTACATCCATCACGATGGTAAGGATTTTCGTTTTTTTTAATTGCTTATCTTTTTATCTTTGGTTGTTGTGCTTGTTGGTGTTGGTGATGAGGGGAGGGTTTTCTGAGGTGTCGGCGCGGTGTTGTTGATTGTGCTTTGTTGGGCCAACTATATGGTGCCGGACTCCCGAGGAAATGTCAAAGAGGGTGGTTTGCTTGAAGTGTATTTTTTGGAATAAACTTTTTCTAAGCTCTGTTGTAATGCTTCTATGAATTTCTTGTAAAAGTAATATTCAATTGATGATGGAATCAGAAGCTTGCTTTTAAATGAAAATTTGATACTAATGACATTATTGGCTGTAAAAATACTTGAATTAACAAAATTAAACATTAAAATAATAATGGGAAATGTTTAAATGTTAAAATACGTTAAATACAAAGTTGTGCTTAAACTTTCAGACATACTATATGCGAGATCTAACTCCAAACTATCTAACCTTTATCAATCTAACACCTTTTTTGCTGATTGAGGGGGCGGAAAGAGAAAGGGGGCATAACGCGATTCCGCTGGAGAAGTATTGTCCAACTAAATGAATCTGATTTTTAGCAAATCTCATGTTTTTAGGTACAGGCGTGTAGAGAATTAAATTGCGCATTTTTCTGTGCAAGAATTAAATTTTTAGCTAAACAATCAGATTCATTTGGTTGGATAATACTTCTCCAGCGGAATCGCGTTATGTCCCCTTTCTCTTTCCGACCCCTCCGATGGTTGTAGAAACCCTATATTTGGTGCTTGAAAATTAAAAATATCTATGAATTTTTTGTGCCGAAAGGGGCATTCAATTTTTAGCTACGTATATAAACTACAGAAATATTAACGTAGGTTTCAAATTATACAGAGATTTTAAGAAATTTGATTGTCCTGTGAAATTTATACTGTATCATTCATAGATTGAAAATATAATATTTTAAAAAATTTTGACCAATTTATTAAATGGGAAAGTTCTAAAAAAAAGTCAGCTGAAAATTATACTACTTCCATTTATGTCATACACTGACAAATTTTAATTAATTATTTTGGTAGCTTTGCCGCTTCGCAACCTGATATTTTCTTTTTAAAAATTCATGTTTGTTTTATATTTGAAATGATAACAACAGCGTCATAGGCTGCGCAGTTGCACTTTCAAAATCAAAGTAGGTCGCCGTTGGCATCCTTTTCAGACTAAACATGGGTATAACTAAAAAACTTTTTTCAAACAAATCATAACGAAAGTAGTCGTATTTTAGTTATATAATATATTTAGTTTTAGAATACTCAAAACCGAAATCACCAAAGGTGTCGAAACCTATACAAGATTACATACTTACCGACGTTGTCGCGTCCCCATTATTCTTTCAATTTATCATTTTTATTGATTATTTTTTCCTTCGTCGTTTTTTACTAAATTTCCAAACCTAATAACTGCGATAAATTTAAAAAAAATAATAATAATACCATTTAAAAATCTTTATGGATTCGACATACCCTTGATAACAGGAAATTAACTTTCACATATTTACATGTACGTATACACAGAAATATAAGAATTGGCTTCTGTAAAATTTCACTGCACGCATAGAAATAAATTTTCCGCATTTAATTATATTTTTTCACTTTAGATGCACTATCGTATTATCTGTACAAAAGTGAAATTCCTAAACGGAGCTCTGATCTCTATTAGTTGATCTGTGAATAAGAATATAAAAATTTAATTACATCTATTGATTAAGCGATACCATTTAGAACTCAAGTAATTAATTTCATAACATAATAATTAATTCAATAATAACTGTATATTAAATAAGCCAAACTTGTGCTACAATATTATACAAAAACATTATTCCCTTTATCAAACAAAACTCTTTAAACTACCACCGGTATAGCTGGTATATTGACAAGGACATATAGACTTCGATATAGACCAACTCTCTCGAACGTTAATAATCCCTTAACAAAATTTTCTCCGACCAATCGCGCCGGTACAACATATCCGATTAAAATTTAATCCGGAAGCTGAAAAGAAGCAAGTTTCCACGTAATAACCTCTGGGTAACGAGAGATGAGGAGATTATTATATCAATAACGCAACACAAATAAGCGAACGAACCCCCATTATCGCGACCCAATATACTATATACTGGGATCAGCGGATGAAATAAGTCGCGCACTGTGCGCGCGCTCTCGGGGCGTGATTGAATGGAAGTATTGTGTGGCCGAGCTCTTTAGTGGGTCATCAAACGATTAATTTTCTGGGAAAAGGTTATCCCTGAACGCGACGACTGGAATTAGCGAAACGCGAGGCTCCCACGCCTTCTGCTCTGCTTCTGCGGAGATAAGGAGTGACGAAGTTTCAAAGCGAAAAGAGGATTTAGTTTCGAAAGTAGATTTTTGCTTTGACATGCGATGAATTGTTAATTGTGATTCGGGATATGATTCAATTTGATGTGAAAAAATATATTGAGTTTTAATCTGACGAGTTGAATATTGAAAATTCCGTAAATGTCTCTTGTAAAAATTAATATTATTTTAGAATAGTAAATAGATTATAAATGTGGAGGGAAATTTGTAACTTTTAAAACGCTTTTTAATCTATTTTAGATTTTTTAACATTCAAATAAAGCTGTATTTTTTTGAATATTTTGAAATTTATTAAAATGGTGGTCAAAACAAAATAATTAGAAACATAATACAATACATTACTAATCATAGCCATAAGTAAGTGAATATGACTTAGATATAGCGAGCAAGAGTTTCTCATTCTTCGTTTAAAAGAACTATAAAAGTGTAACATAAACATTCCAATCTTGGCGCAATTTCACCAATTTCGATCTACCAGTGAAAAAAAAAACATTTAACTTTTATGGAGAAAGTAGCCATTTCTCGTATTTACCACTAATTTCTCATTTTTGTAGCGCGAACTTTTTGTGAAACCATTAAAAAATTTAATTTGGCCATTCTTCAAATAGCCCTCCTTACACTCAGACATTGAGAAAACTTGAAATTAACAGTGCTATTCCAAACAGAAATCTTCTATCAAATTTACAGCTGTGCTTACAAAATTAACTATTCATTTTAAGATAACCTTAAACAAGCTCCGTTTACTTTGTATTTCTCTTTTTCAAAGTTTACGGAACTAATCTTTACCATAATCCCACAAAACTTTTAAAGCCAAACTTATGTGCTAGATTATCACCAGATTAATTTTCCACGCGAATCGCTACAAAAGATTAAATTACTAAACAGCAACTTTCTACCGCATGTAACAATAACGCTTTAAAAATATTATACAACTAATATCTTTCGTAACAGATAGTACGACGAAATTATTAAAATTTTAAATCCCCCTATGAATATGCATTTTGCAGACGCAGCGAGGCGCGCTGCAGCCGTAAAAGCTTATATCTGCTGCGCTCTGCGCTCTGCAGACAAATCCGCTATTTGCTCTCCGGATTTTGCCGTGTTGACAGTGATATCGACGATCCATATAGAATGACGGTTTAGCCCCCGCGTCTATAGGGTATCTTATTGGCCGTCTATTTGGCGAGTCCGATATTCGATGGGAAATTGGTTATATCACGTGGTAAAATTCAATTTCACATAATG
This sequence comes from Torymus auratus, assembly GCA_900474315.1. Classification (NCBI taxonomy): domain Eukaryota; kingdom Metazoa; phylum Arthropoda; class Insecta; order Hymenoptera; family Torymidae; genus Torymus; species Torymus auratus. The sequence goes on along the minus strand of UXGD01003353.1, from coordinate 8,726 downwards.
TTAGATTCAAACCTTGACTTATTATTCTTAAAATTAAGTATTAAGACGATGTAATAGTCCTACTTTACCATTAATCCTGTTTTATCGGCGATACATATAAAAATAATTTAAAAAAAAAGAATAACGATTTATGTTTTTAAGGCAAAAAAACGACGACACCATTGTTTATTCTTGGAACGAAATTTCGTTAATTTTCTTTTCACAAATAAATAAAGATATCGTCCTTTTCTGTCTTGAAACTTTGTAGAACGATGTATTACTAACTGGATCACGCAGGGCAACTGAATTTGTTCAATACGTAAACCGCTATTCTTTTTTATATTAATTATTTTTACATATTCCGCCGATAAAATAATATTGGTATAGTAAAGTACAGCGCTACATCCCCTTAATCCAATCTTATTGATTCATCAGAAACATATTCACTCGCACACACTACTGTCAAAATATTAACCGTGCTTTAGCCACATTCAATTATCCGCTTTATGCATTTTTCCATCAATATCCACGGTCAGTGGACACAAAACAACTTTAATTAGCACACTGTATCGGAACGTAATAATATCCGAATTTGACGGACAAAAAAAAAATTGCACACATATAGGAAACCAATATATTTTCATTTATTAGCCCAATATCCAACCAACCACTTTATACACATTTTCTAAATAACATCGCTCACCACCATTTTACCCAGCATTCTCCGTGTTTATTAATTATCTACTTTCAAATAACCCGCTCTCTTCCTTATAAACCAATAAACTCCGAAGCATCCTCGCTACCTCGAAAAAAAAAAGTTATACCATCACCGCGAACCTCATATACTCCCTAAAGCAAACGAACTCCACTACTACTACCCCCCGTACGTAATAATCGCACCCCATCGAGCATCTCCCCTCCGTCTATATAAATTCATCTCCTTAACGCGCGACACATCAAACGCTCCCCATGCTATATATACATACCTACCCCCCTCGTGTCTTCGCGAAATTATTGATATAAGTACGCGAAGCGTCTGAGATACGACGTCGACTGAATAAACAATGCAAGCGCGCGCTATCTGCGGGAGTCTCACCGTGCCGTTTCCGTCTCGCTGAGCATCAACGCCGCGTATATTGCAGTGTCGATTCCAGACGCGATGCTATACCGCTGCAGTCGATGCTCATCGGGGCGGCGGTGGCATTGTGCAGTGTGCAGTGGAGGCTGGGTGAAGTTTTAGGGGGGGAGAGACGATGTATAGCGGAGGAGTCGTCGGTGAAAAATTGGGTGGGGAAGGGTAGGAGTGATGAATGGGCGGATGGTATTGTTTTGAGGTGTATTTAGATTTTATGCAGTGAAGGTATTTGTAAATGCTTATGTGTAATATAGGATTTTTATAAGCTGAAGGGTCTTTTGTTCAGAGTATATTTTTTGTCAAGTTGAGTATGATTGCATGGTTTTGTAAACTAACTTGTATATTTATAAAATCATGCAATGGACAAATTTAAAGTTCTTTTTTTCGAAAATGATGAGCACAGTGAAGACTTTCTTATTTGATTTGCGAATTATAATTATGTAATAACTTTCGGATGTGACCAAAGTAAGTTTAATTAAAAGAATAAATGAAGAGCATCAGAGGATGCAACTTGTCTCGCGTGCCGTAGCGTGCTGCACGAGTTCCAGTTAAGACTTATAAAGCAAGTGGTGTTCATAAACTTTTATGATCGAGTAAATGTTCGACAATTAGAAAAATATTTTGTACTTCCTAAATCTGTTGTAATAGTTTTAATGAGAACTAGTCTATTACGAAAACATGAAAAAGTTATACTACCTAGTAGAACGTTAAGTGTCAATTCAAATTGAGATAAAGTAAAAGTAAGAATGACAGAACTTATAACATCTTCTTAATATCTTAATATCTTCACAAACGAATCCAATTAGAAACTCTCTTTGTATAAATAAGAGTTTAATGACCTTGTATGTAAGTGTAAAGTTGAAACTAGGGCTGCGTGATATAGGAAGATTAATCTTGATCTTGTATTGTTTTGCTTAATATTCAAGACAATAATCGATACAATATTTATATTTAGTTTTCGATACAATATCACGATTGCGGTGTCAAAAATGTAAAGAATCTTGTCTTGTCTTGAAAGTAACTTAACATTTTCTAATCATAATAATTTATCGAAATAATCGTAATAACAGGGATGTAATCTCTTATTGTTGAAGAAATAAAGAGATAGGGCAAATTATCATGAAAAAAGGGGATAATTATTATTTTTAGTTTTATAATCTCCTCCTATATCCCCTCGGGCCGGCTTACTTAGGTATGTCAGGCTGAGGGTGCACAGAGAGGGGGTGCACCGCCCAGCGGCAGCGGGCGAACTAGGCTCTGGCCGGCAGCATATGTATGGCGGAAAAAATCAAATTTCAAATTTGGCATTTATTTATACTTGTGCCGAAGTTTTATTATTTTTATATTAAAAACTTTATGTGTTTTTGTATACCTTCGGAGCGCTCCCGCGCTCCTTGATTCAATTTCGTTCAGTTACATTATTCTTAAAATTTAGTAAATTTGCAACTTAAAAGTTTCTTAAATATAAGAACATTTTTATGTATGGAACTTAACTTACTTTTACATTGAATTTTAATGATATTTATATTAAGTATTTAAGTATTCTTAAAATTCAGAAAAATTTGTAACTTAAAAGTTTCTTAAATTTAAAGACATTTTTAACAGTGAATCATTTAAAAAGGTCTGAAACCCAAATATATGGCGGGTGCGAGGTTTACGCAAAAAAAGGAGTTCCGTAGATGTGCGACGATGAGCGAGTTGATTATTTAAAAATTCATAAACCCAAATCGCCGGATGAAGTAAGTTCCACGCAAAAAGAAGTAGTTATGCCGACGACGTCTTTAAGAATCTACTCTCTTACTGTAGCACGTCTACGTAACTCCCTTTTGTGCGCGGGTCTCATGAATAATTTCAAGACAAGATAATAATACTTTTCATATATTGAGTGACAAAGCCAAGACAAGAGAGAAATTTTCAAGAATTTACAAGCGCAGAAATACTATTTTTTTCGTGGAAAACTAATATTGTCCGAAAAATAGAACAGTCATGTGTCAAAACCGATATTCCGACGTCAAATAATATTTCAGAGCGATAAACGGGCTTTTTATAACCAATAAACGCGAGAATTCGTTAAATAAAATCCTATTCGCTTTTCAGAAATGGGGGAAATGAAATCGAATCGAAAACTTAATATTTTTCTCGAAAACGACTTTTATCGCGTTCTCGCACTTTCATTCGGAAATTCTTGAAAAATCGTTCCGACTGGAGAACGCGCGCGCTATAGCTTTTCGAAACTCCTCTCTACCGTAGTCCTCTCATTTCAAACTGCTGCAGAAACGCGAGCTCGTGCTCCGTTTCCGGAAAGATCTTCTCCATCTTTCTCCCTAAGGAACTAGAAAAATCGTTACTAAAATCTGAGACAGTCGAGCCCAGCGATTACCCTTGCGCACCCTATTATATTCATGCGCCACGATGGCTACGACGAGTTTCCCTTATTCCGCACGAATAAATATGTAGAGGAATTTCGGGCGCAAGTTGTCGCGCCTGCTGCACGTGCGCGTGTGTGAAGGCTATCTTCGTGGGATCGGAGGAAAAAATGTTGTAACGGATATTGTCTCGTGGATATTGTTCTAGAGAGAGATAGAGGGATTGTAGTATAGGGAAATGTTTGTAGTTCTTTGTTTTATAGAAAGTTCGCGCTTGAGGATTTCTATTTTATATAAGGGAAAGTTTCTCGGCGCGAGTTGTGAAATTTTAACTTTGCGAGTTCTCAGCTTTCACATATCATATATATATAGCACTGCTGCTCCTGGCAGGTGTATTTTTATTTCCCCTATATAAATTTTCTCGCGATGATATTGTTATTTCATTATTCGTGCTATACGCGCTACGTGAGCTCTACGAATTTCGATAAAAAAAAACTTTTTTTTTATTTTTTCATCCCCGATATTATATGCGTTTCGCATTGTATCGCTGCTCGGAATATAAAATTAGCGCGGAGAATATAGGTCGGAAAAATGAAAAAATAAAAAAGTATCGGAAAAGCATTACGAGTAATATAATAAATTAAAATTCCGCCAACTGACGCGCGCGTATAATTCAGCGGTGTGTGTGTTTTTTAATACCTCTTTCCCCATTTCACCATATTTATGATAAATTTACGGCTTCCTTAAAACCTTCCCTGCCATTTATCACACAAAAGTATTTTCCGAATCACCCATTCAACTCTCCAATCAGCTGCACTCATCAGGCGCCATAACCATTCCGCAAATAAATCCAACTCCCAAGCTAATCCCTCGCACTCCCCACGTACACACACGCGCCAAGAAAAACAATCAATCGCTAATCCGGAACTTTATTGCCCCGTCAAACTTCCCCATCAAGCGCTCTCGCGCCTCGCCAAAGTCAACCTCATTACCGAACTTACACGCTCGAGGCCCGTCTCGGCCAAGTCATCGTAATTGGGCGAGTACACAGGTCCCTACTTGCTTCTCTCCCCCTCCGCTCCTTTATACACCTAAGCTTCTCTACACATAATCCGCGAATCCCGTGAAACCTCGCGCGCGCTCGGGCTCAAAGTCAAACGCTCGGCGAAAGGGTCGAGTCTCTCCGCGCTGATAAGATCGCGCGTGTATAGCTCGCGAAGGATAAGCGCGAACGGACCGTCGACTAAGAGAGGGGGAGAGAATTGCGGGAGACGCGAAGCTGGGATGCGGTGAGTTAGATTGTTGCGTTAATGTTTTGGGGAGGTTGGGTACTGTATTGTGTACGACGGTGTCGCCGTGTGTTTAAGGTAATGACGCTATCGCGTGGATTCGGAGTGATATAGGTGGTATGGTCATTTGATTAAATTTTGGGTCGGGTGCGGCGTGGAATAAACTGGTAGTTAATTAAACAGTTTTCAATTTGAAAGGGGGGGAAAGGTACATGAATATCGAAAGAATTCAGCGTTGCTAAGTGAAAAAGGTAGAAAAATATTGATTGGAAATCCATGCCCGACTAGACTCGGTCTATAACTACTTTCATTTAGCTAGTGTATTGCGCAGCAATTCATTTCACCGTGTACCACTGATATTTTCAGTTACCAAATCGATTGAATTCCTCTTTAAAATATACTTTTGCCCACTCTAAATCATAGTATATATGAATAATTTTCAGAGAACGCGAACTGTTTGATTTTTCAATCTTTAAAAATTGAAAGGGTTTGAAAAATTCTGTATAAAAATTAAAACATGAACTTTTTGAAATCTAAAACGTATAAATATTAAGAAAATAAGGCCAGTTAAAATGAATGAACAACCGATATTACAAATAATAATATCAAAGGGATTAATTATTATCAGGGAAATTAATTAATTATTATTGATACTTGAAACAAAGGTATTGATTCCGAAAAACGCACTTATACCCATGAATGCAGCCATTACATGTGCATAATTTAAAAAAATAGTTTTACTTTTGACTGAAATTTGTTTAAATATTTAATTAGAAAATCCTTTGTATTATTAATGCGTTGGGACATAAAAGTTCACGATTTCTGAAAATCACCGAAATACATCTTCTAGAAGTATACACTCATAAAATAAATCTGCTTAATCTTATACACACGAATGACAAGTTGTTAGCTTTAAAAATTAATCTTACCCAAGACAAGCCCTAAACTCAAACAGAATAAAACCGAATAAAGCGCACACACCAACAGCTTTATCAAAACAACAACGGAACTCCGAAGCCGCGAAAAGGAAGAGGCGCAAGTCGCATCTCAACATCCACGCTCGCAAGTTTCCGCGAGTTGAATAAAACGTTGCTGTTTGTTCACGCGATTGTTAATGAATTGACAGGAGCGCGTTGTGCAGCTGCGGTATTTGACAGCGCTAAACTGCGTTCCGCAGCGTGCGCAGAAATCCATTAAATTTAGAATCAAAGTTCGCGCGCGCGAGTGCGGACACAATGCGGCATTGTTTTGCTTTGGAATACATAGTTCAGCCACAGTATAGGATCGAGGGGTTGTCTTTATACGCGGCGAAGCTTAGCGGGCGCCGCATTACCGGTTTGTAAATGTCCGATAGCGTTGTTGTTGCTGTCACGAGTTCTGTGTGTATACGCAAACTTATCATCATTATGCGGCTGCCCCCGATGAAAGCTATTTGTTTACGGAAATGCACGCATTGTAGCGCCCGATAAGGGAAGTTACATGTTCGTTATATTTACTTCTCGGTGTCTGTTGTTGGCGTGTATGAGTGTTACACACATGTGTAACGGAAAACATTTGTTTTAACGCGAACACGCGGCCGCGAGAAATTGTCGACTAAAAAGTGTGTCAGAGGTTCCACGCTTCTGGGTTACAAGAGACGATTTTTTCTTTTTCTTTTTTTTTTTGTTTAAGGGGTGGTATGTAAAACTGACATAATTTCAATTTTTACGGAAGCTTCTCGAAGGAAGTATTGTGGGTAATGGAAAATGGTTGTTTTAACGGGTTTCCGCGCTCTCATGAGGGAACTGTGTCAAACGTTTGCACTGACTTTTGGGGTCACGCGAAGAACGCGCATTTTTGCTAAAATAAAATGCTAAAATGTAACGTCGTTTTAAACTTTGCAAGGCTGTTGAAAAGAAAGATTGTGAAGAGATGTGGATAATTTATTTTATATACTTTTTTTTCTACAATGCGTCTATTAAAAATATATTACTTGACACCTGCGAACTTCATAATCTCCGTAAGAAGTTATTAAAGAAAATTGCAGTAATGAAATTACCATAATTACACGAACCTCGCTTAAACATTGCATTCACGTTACCTACAACACACACAGCCACCATATCAATTTCTCAGTCAGCCATCGAACAAACTCCCATAGGACGCGCGTTGCTGCATGCATCGAATCAGCCGCCGCCATCAGCAGGCGCGCTTCGACGCGCTATTTATCATTTTTCGATCGATCATCTAATTCATTAGCGTTGCCGTAGCGACGCTGCGCTTCTCTCTCTCTCCAGAGCGAGCGAGACAGACAGACGGACAAACGTGGCCTGGTATAGCTCGAACGCGCGAAGAAGACAGACAGAGAGAAAGTGAACTTACCCCCTGGTAATTTGCGGAACGAAGTTCGAGTCTAAACTTGGCTGGCTGCTGCTGCTGGCCGGGTAGAAGCTCGCCTCTGGAAAATTTAAGGCCTTCGTTACAAGGTTTGCGTAATTAATTGGATGCTGCGCGAGAGCGAGAGACTTTCGTATTACTCTCGCGCGAAAGTAACTGACACGGGGGCCGAAAGTTTCCCATTTGAAATTCACTCGAACGAAATTGACTCGCCGCTACTGTAGCTTCTTCCTCTATATATATACACACACACACAGAGCCTTGGCACTTCGATGCCGCGGTGAACTTTTTGCTGCAGGAGGCGCCTTTGACGCGCGCGTTCGCCGCGTATAGATAAAGAAGGAAAGTTGCCGCGAAGGGTGTTTACGGGCTCTCGCGCGCGTGCGCATTGTGCGTCTCGAGTGTATACGGCGTGGTGAGTAAAAGTTTTCTGAATCACCTCGTTATACGCGCATCCGCGAATGCTATGCGTATATATTTTTGTGTAATTTCATACAACTCGCGCGGCCGCGTTATTACGAGCGAGGAGGGAAAAAAGTTTCGGCGAATGTTATTAAATTTAGAGTTCGCTGTAGGCGCGAGAGATGGGCGCGAATGTTGCTTTTAACGGTTGTTTTTAATCTCGTTTGAGAAGCTAAGGGAAACTGTAAACGCGAGAGGTTTATTTTTCAAAAGGTGCAGTTGCGAGATCTCTGTGTGTGGGTGTGTATTTACTGAAGGGTGCGTAAGATCGCGCTTTTTGAGTAATCCCGGTGGAGGTGACTCCAGGGGGGGATTTTTCATGCGCAGCAAAGTCTCGTAGAGAATTTTATACTGTACAGCGCGGGCCGATGTAATTCTCTTTGCTTTGGAGTGTTTGAGAGTATTTTAGTTTTTGCTACGAGCTTTTAAGCGTTCGTTACGTGTCGTAATGAACTGGTAATACCTTTCAATTAAAAGAAGGAAAAAAAGAACGAGTGAATTTACATGTTAATGATGCTTGCAATGGAAATTGGAAATTTTCTCGTATATTTAAGGGATATGTATGTAAAATACGAAACTGTCGTATTGTCAGTTCTTTTTCACGGTGACAGATGTACATTTTACAGAGATATATTTATTATACACGTACGGTCCGAAGTGCAATCGTTCATATGAATGTTTTAATGTCTGCACAGTTATTACCGACTATATGTCAGTGACGAAAATCAAAGGTAAAATTAAAGTTGAGTATAAAAAAATAAAATAAAAATTTTTTAATTGTCCAAAGTCACTGAACGTCATCGCTAAATCCTCATTGCACGCCAAAATTTACGAAATATATCCTCGAATAGAAATGTTAACGATACGTATGCTAGCTATTTCTAAGTTAATTTTATGGCTAAAAACGCATATGAGGAAATCTCAAAAAAAGTAGCACTTATTGCCAGTTCAAAATGTTAAAAATTTTTTTTGAAGGCACACCTTCGGGACAAGGTTTATCTCATTTAATAGGTCATAATATATACGAAAACGCTCGTATTCAATCAAAAATTAGGTGGAGACACCTTTTTAGAACAAAATCCATTTTTCTTATGGGAATTTAACATGGGAAAAATGGAC